>WYDI02018247.1:0-17040 GCA_009867235.2 Psittacus erithacus
TTGCCAGCTCCTTCAGGACCCGTGGATGAATTTCATCAGGTCCCATGGACTTGTGCATGTTCAGGTTCTTAAGATGGCCTTGAACCTGATCCTCTCCTACAGTGGGCCTAGGGTCTTCATTCTCACAGTCCCTGTGTCTGCCTTTAGGCCCTACACAGACTGAACAGAAACAGGAATATGATGGAATTAACATTATAAATTATTCCTTTTCTCTTTTACTCTTTTTATATGAAGCTGATCTGCTTAACTGTTTATTGTCCCCTTTTTCACGTGAATAGTGCAACTTTTTTCAATGTCTTCATTCACTTTGAATAGCTTCCTATTTTTTCCCACGCTGAAGTAGCAAAATAACATCACATGAAGTCTGGGTTCTACATGAAATGTTTCTGTGGAACTTGAAGAAGATTTCACTTCTCTTCTGCAGTCTCTATACAAATAACATCGAAACTTTATTCTTTTGTCAATCTTACTGTCTGTCCTGGGTTCAGCAGTAGCAGTCATTTTTCTCCTTCTTAGTAGCTGGTGCAGTGCTGTGTTTTTGACTCTCAGCCTGAGAACAGCGCTGATAACACCGATGTTTTTAGTTGCTACTCAGTAATGTTTACTCTCACCAAGGACTTTCTGAGTCTCATGCTGTGCCAGGGAGGAGGGGAAGCCGGAAGGAAGCAGAGACAGGACACTTGACCCAAACTAACCAAAGAGGTATTCCATACCACAGCATGTCATGCCCACTGTATAAACTGGGGGCAGTCACCCAGAAGGGCCAGATCACTGCTCGTGTCGGGCTGGGTATCGGTCAGCAGGTGGTGAGTGGTTGTATTCTCTTCCCTTGTTATTTCTCTTATCATTATTATTATTGGTGGTAGCAGCAGTGGTTTGTGTTATACCTTAGTTACTGGACTGTTCTTATCTCAGCCCGTGGGAGTTGTATTCTTTCTATTCTTCTCCCCATCCCTCCGCGAGCGAGGGGGAGGAAGGGGGGGAAGTGTGTGAGCCAGCTGCCTGGTTCTGAGTTGCCAGCTGGGCTTAAACCACGGCACTGCCCTTCTGCATTTTTTGAAGTTGTGCCGGCTCCCTCTGGTGGCCAGCCGCCACTGGCCAGTCTAGAAATGTTTTTAGTGCTAGGAAGGTAGAATGTAGGAATTTGATAGAGAGATTCTTATATTTGGCTTTTTATTTATGTGGGTTATCGTTAGCAATGTAATTTTAGATAAGCATAGAGATATAATAAAATTAAGTATTAAATAGAAATATACGTAAAATATCTATTTATTTGCTGTTGCCTTTGCTATTTTATGATATTCTAACAGTCTCTAAGTGAGAACTTCTATTTCTTTCTAAAATATTTTGGTATCTTAGTTGTTAACCAGCAAACCAAGAGTGGTTTCTTCCTTTCAAAGACTGCAAGACCAGAAAAGTTCATTTTAGCAGTCTTTATCATCAGGCACTGATATCAGGGCAGAAAAGGAAACAACCATTTTGCCACTGTTTCATGTTAACATCTTTCCAGATGCTGTTCTCACTTCTTTTACATTTTTTATTATGCCTTGCAAACCAGGCAAGTTTATTGTATTTAGTCATTTAGGCTTCATACAGCAGATTTGAGCTTTCATCTTGTCCTTTCCCTGGCAGCTGTGTGGACCACATGCATATTTTTTTCTTCTTTGCTGCTTGGGGTGGCCTGTGAGTGGGAATGAGGATGACCCCTCACTTGTTCACAAGCTGTGCACGTGTAAGACAGGCTTTGTAAAGCAGAGCATGGCAGCATTAACCATTTACCAGGATAAAGACATCAAGGCATTTTGAATGCTGTCATACATACAAGGCATTTCCTAATATTTTGTTATTTGTATCCTGTGTTAGGTAAATTTGAACAACAGAGTTCAAAGACAGCATGAACTGTGAACCACTTCTTTTGTTATCTTTTTAGGCTAATCCAATGTCTATTAACATCAGTGGTAGCCATGGTCTTCATTAGAGGTAAATCATATTCTTACTTAACTGATATTCAGAACAGAAAAGATAAAAAAGATTACCTCCCTTCATTTTTTTAGAATTACAAAATAGGTTATTTTTTCTTACCATAGTTTACTTTCACTCTTTGTATGTAGTAGGATAAAAGTCAGCAATGTTTCAGACCTTCTACCATATTGTTTTCTGTCCATGCATACTTTCTTAATATCTATAAATGCTGTGTTGGCAATTGTAAAGGAAAAGAAATCTAGTATTAACAGCAAGAGGTGCATGTTATTCCAAAAAAATGCCAGAAGTCCAACATCCAGGAAAAGCAATTTAACCTAGTGAAAAATATTTTTCTTTACAAAAATTCTGTAAAACTGGTGATGCAAGTCCAGTGTCCTGCTAAACACGTACTTCTGTTGCCTTTGCTGTAACCAGCACAGCTGGTGGAGGGAAGTCTGCAGTCGTGTACTGCTGGGATGCTCAGCCTGCCATGGGAGGGAGGTGAGGGGAACAGACTCAAGGACATGACACAGCTGTTAGTGGATGACTGCATTCAGGAACTGCACTGACTTCAGCTCTTTCAGAGCAGTACAAAATTCATAAGATTTTCCACAGTGGTTACCTGCCACCCAGGATCAGCAACCCTGAGCCTACAAGTTGGCACTGCACTGCACAGTGCATGTCTACACTTTTCAGAGTGTGAGGACTATCTTTCCCATTGTAACCATCTTTCCTTCTGTCTGTCATCTAGGAAAGCAAAAGGGAGGATAGGGGAGTGGGGAGGGAAGAAGGGGATGGGAGGAAAAGCGCCAATTGCCTCTTTTTGTGATTACCTGGTACAAGGCATACAACTCTTTAATTTGTTACCTTATCACATGAGTGATCTGAGAGTACATTTTACTTTGATGTACGCTGATACAGCTTCAGGGACATCGTTGGTGGAATGATGCCAAAATTCTAATTGTGGTTAGTTGAGTTAAGAACTGACCATAAATCAGACTGAGCAATCCTGATATTTTATGAAACATTCTTCAAAAGAAACCCTAGGGAAAAAAACCCCAAAACCTGTCAGAGTATATATGACAGTTTCTTTGAGTCTGTAAATGCTGTAGTGTTTCTGCAGTGTGTCTAGGTTTGGTTTATGAGAATTCTGCTTAGCTCCTAAACTCTATTTTGAATTAAGGAGAAAGAATGAAACAAACACGCCTAGGTCTATACTATTTTTAAACTCTTGATTCCTATTTAAGCATTGGAAATAACTCTTTGGTGTACAAGGATGAGATAAGGAACATTGCCAAATTGTTTAGAGTATATTGGCTGAGAAGTGTTTGTTTCCAAGCATGTTTGTTTCCAAAAGGTCTCTGGTTGGTTCCCTGACTATTTTGAAAAAGATGACTCTATGAAGCCAGTAAGGCTCCAGTCTGTCCAGCTGTGTCAAAAATAAGGGAAAAGCTTTTGATCGTCACCTTTCCTTAAAACAAAGGAGGCAACGACTCTGTGTGGCAAAAGATCATCTTTTGTGGCATTCATCAACATACACCCACATGAAGTCTGCTCTGCATGTCAAAATCATTCAGGGGACTTTTGCTGATTTCAGCAGCTTCTGGATAGATGCCAGACTTCCTTAGTGAGATTTACATTTTCACAATGACAGATCTCCTGGCATTTAAAAGTCTGTTTGGAAAAGTAAAAGCCAATGTATTTACTTCACTATTTAAAAGGCTCAAAGACACTGGCTGTGAGCTCCAGAAAACTACTCAGCTAGGGACCTCCTGTAATTCCGTTTGTAGCTCTAAGTCCACAAAATCTCATCTCATTGAAAGATGTGCTGGTTTGCCACAGCCATACTACAGGAATCTGAAGATGGTCCAGAGATCTTAATCAGATCAAAAGCGAACATTTCCGGTAAATTTTAAAGACTCTTCTGCATGCTAGCAGATTTGTGTTGGTCAAATTCACAGTCCAGGTAGAATGGGTGTGTCTTCTTTGACAGTCTAAGAAAAAAGTAATTCTCAGTGGAGATTTAAAAAACTGTATACAATTTATACAGAAAGAAAACTCCCCCCTTATCTGTGCTATGTATAAACCTTTCTTAAGGAAACCCTGTGTGTGGCTGCAGTTCTTCATTCTGTGAACAGATAGGTAGAAAGAAGAAAGCAGGGGAAGTCACATCAAAAACATCAGCAACAGTAGGAGAACTGAGACAGTTTTGAAGGTAGTTTCATCCACACATTTCTTTTTAAATTGCTTTGATCTTTTGAAAAGTCCGTGTTACACACTGAAAAGCTGGAAGACAGAGCACTTGCACTACTGCATGAATTCAGCAGCTGTACTGGAGCTGAAATACATAAGCACGGGATTTTTTGTGTGGACTTTATTAACAGAAGAGCACAAAAAAGTGAATGTGGATATATTTTTATTAGAACATTAGGTTGGGTGTTTTATTCTGTGTTGTGAAAGGTTATTTTCCTGACCCTGACATTCTGATTGGTTGGGAATGTGGGCTGTTTGGGGATATCAGAGCAGGGATTAGAAAGGGATTTGAATGCTATGCTCTGCTGGTCCAACAGTATTCTCCCAGTATCATAACAGCATCAGTTGGTCACTGTAACTTGCACGGGGAAAAGCACTCATGACTGCTGCACAGCCTCTGGAGTGGCATGAGAGAATGCTTGGTTAAGCAGCTTGGTTGAGGTTATTTCTGAGGTGGGACTGACTTGCTGTGTGGCAGCTCCAGACTTACATGATTTACCAAAAATAATTGCTGTCAGAGTGTTTTATTGCTTGTTTGCTCAGCCTTGTACTATATCCAGGACTTCATCCTTCCCTGAATTAACATTGTATGATGGGAAGGAAAAGGTGCTGCCTAATAAGTAGAGCACTGTTTATTATAGGGAAAGGAGAAGCAGACCTGGGAGCTAGTCCTACCCACAGTTTTCTATTGTTTTATGAGTGTTAATAGAAAACTGCAGAATTGGTCCTTTGAGCAGGGACTGGGCCTGTAACTGCTACAGGATGGTGTTTATTCTGTATTCTCTTCCTCTGTCTGTATTTTGAAGATGTGGCACCATGCAGAAAGCAGTCTACTGTGCATGTGCTGTCAATAGCTTGTGGCTAGGGCACTCTTAGGAGAAGGGAGCATCTGATGAGCATATCAGTCAGTTCCAAGAATGTAGGAGACAACCACCACATTTCCAACACACAAGAAGACAAAGGTGGGAGAGAAGGCTGAAGGAATGTGTACGATTCGGTGATGGTGGGCTCTGGCATATTCATAAAAGAGAGGTTTTGGCACTGACAGCACTGAAGGGTCAAAAGCTCTGGAGTTTTGACAGTCAGCCAGGTTTCAGGACTGTGGTTTTGGCCAGATTGTCCTGTATTTGACTAATGCACCGTAGACAACTGTTCTGTTTGGTATATAACCCTTTTTCAACTTTTTCTGTCTGTGTCTATCCTCTCCTTCCATCCTGAAAGAGATGGGAAACACTTGAACAAGGCAGAAGGACAGTAAGAATCCAGGTAGTTATAAAGGAATGTAACAAAAGCTCTCATATTACAACAGCTGTATGCCCACAGTAGGCAGCCAAATTTTATGAATGGTGTGCCTGAGGTATTATTTTAAGCAATAGACTTTCAGAAATGCCAATAAAAGCTCAAAAGGCAGACAATACTTTGTCAGTATTCATCATAATAGCCTGACAGTGCACATCTTACAGAAATTAATAATTATTATTGAAAATCTTTTTCTCCTTTGCCCTGATGTGAAAGCATTCTTGCATCACCTGAAAAAAGTTTTGTTTTCAAGTGGCAAGCACTGGCTGAGAGAATTTACCGTTCAACATATTTTTAGGTCATTGCAGGACTAATAAATCACAGCTGGTGGGTCATGTGGATTTCTTACAGAATCACAACCTTTTCACTTCATGTAAATCCTCCAACCACATGGTTCCTGGCCAAAGCCACAGAGAGCATAAGAGCCAGACTTGGCAAGCAAAAGTTATGGAGGATTCTATTATTTCTTTAGGAAATAAATGAATAAGCCAACAAAATAACTCATTAGGTCACAGGAGAGCAGGTCCTGTAGGAGTTACCACCTGTCAGCAGATGTCTTGGCTCCAAGTTAGAAGCTGTAGTATATGTGCAAGATCAGCATTTGGTAAGCTAGTCTGGAGACCACCTCATTCTATGTCAGCAATTAGATCACTTGATTAGCACAAGTAATTTAGCAGAAATACTTAAAATGATTAAGAAAACACTTAGAGGAGCTTTAGATTGGGAGAGAAAACCAAAACAAGGTAAAATGGAGGTGTTATGTGGCTTTCAGACAATACTAAAGATGTGTTAGCTTGCAAGGGGTAGTCTATGGAGCATGCTAAGTGTGGAGACCAAATAAATTGCATAAAGAGAGTAATCCTGCAGGGAACAGATTCTTTCCTCCAGAGAACAAATGAAAAGGGGAAGGACAAAACATAGTGTCTGAAGCAGTATAAACCAGTTTTCTAATGAAGAAATAAAACCAAAGATCTGATAACACTTCAGGTTGATGCATAAATCTGTAAGACTGCTCACAGCTTATACAAGAGACAGCAGCATGAGCTAGCAAGAAAAAGAAGCCTTTCTGGAAAAAGGATACTTTCCTGGATATGCTCAACCACCTAATGAATCTGGGAGGACCAGAGGGGGAATATTGCCAGCTAATAGTGGTGTGGCCTTCTGCATGTGAGGAAAGGGTTTGTAAACCTGGATATCAAAGTCTTGTTTTGCAATTACAGCCTTTTCTTATACCTTGTTTGGCTGGGGTGGGATTCACTATGGGATCTTCTCCTTGGACTCATGCTGGAAATGTTTTAGAGCACGGAATGAGATGTTTTCATTAGCTCAAGATTTTGGAAGACTTTACTGTTTTTTTCTCTCAGTAACCCAGGCCGTGTCAAAGAGTTTTGTGTCAAGCTGTGTTGAGGAGGTGATGACACAGACTAGAAGGTTCATTGAACAGAAAGTTGTGGAGGGGTGCCATTTTCCTACTAGATGAAGTATGGGAGAGAACATCCATTTGCCTCAGGGAGACACGGAATGGGAATCTACACTCCTCATGGCTGGCATGAAGGTGTTCCTACCATTTCTCAAGCGCTTAGACAAAGTGTAGCCTGCAAGATAGGCAGAAACATTATAAAGGGTCCAGATTATAGGAGAATAATCGTGTTCATTACAGTTAGTCATTCAGGATAATTCTTTGGTCAGAATTAGTGGTAATAATTTCAGGTTTGTGAAGATAATTAAAACTGCAGCCTAGATAGGCTCCCTTGTCTTCTTGCTCTGGCAAAATGAGATTTGCGATATTAGTTTGCTCCAAACATGCTAAATGTGCTTTCTGTTTTGCACAGCTGGGCAGTTACTGGATGGCTGAAGGCACTGAGTCCTCACTGCAGTACATACAAAATGTAAAGAGATAGCTGGGTAACAGGCAGCCCATTAGGTCTTGTTGCTCTGTTCTTTCCAGGGACTGCAGTAATCCTACACGCAAACTCTTGCATAACTTTAGAGAGACTAGCATGCAATGCATAATTCCATCCTGGAAGGAACAGCAAGGAATTGTTCCTTGTATATAACTTTAAATGTCTTAGTTAATGTTTCACAACAAGAGAGGAAAGAAATTAAGTGAGTAAGACTAAATTGAACTAGGAAGAACTTTTTCAAATTCTGTTATTAAAAGGTAAAAATTAAAAATCATTCTTTCTGGAAACTGGTAAAGTTATATGGTAATTTACCATTCATTATTAGGCTCAGAACAACTTGTACTGTAATAAACTTCATAAAGTAGTCCTACTGGAATTCTGCCACTGTTTTAATTAACAAACTCATCATACATTTTGGTCATTTATGTCTGTTTTATGTTTCAGGAAAAATAGGCTTCATCTCAAGCTGCATAACTGATGGTTGCTCTGGATGATGATTTGTAGCTAAATCAACTAGCAGGTAGCTTCAATCTGTTATTGCTGTAAATCAGGTTATTTCAGCTTTCACTCCTCTTGTTCTTGATATCTGTATTTAGGATGAGGTTTTGTTGTGCTTTTTTTTCTCCAAAATAATTTTTAAAAGATAAGTTCAGAGCAGGGCAAGAAATAATAACCCAACTGTTCACAATTGCAAAGAAGTATTGGTGTTAAACCTAACAGAGAAATTCACGTGCATTTAAGCTGAGTAATAATTGAAGTTTGCAAAATCGAGGCAAGAATTCTTAAACATGTTTATACAAGTCTTCATGCACTACTATGAATTTATAAAATATATCCTACTCTTAGGCTGTGATGTTTCCTGACAGAGGTTACTCAAAATCTGCAATATTAGGAAGATATTTTTTTATGTTCCTGTGGCTTTCAAGAACCTTGTAGTAACGGTTGCATATAAACACAGTAATGCTTACACAGTGTTAAAAAGTAAGAAATAATTTCAAATAAATACCCCAATTCTGTTATAATATGAAGATAAAATTTAGATTCCTATGAAGATATAGTTAAGATCATGAAGTAAGGAGATGCAAAGCAAAGCTGTGATCTTGCAGAGATCGGGCTCAGTCAAGCCAAACAGCCTTAGAGACATAAGCATGTGGACCTCTGAAAAAGTTTCAAAGGTGTGACAATTTCTTGCAGGCTTGAACCTGACCTATTTCATTCACTGCAATTTAAAGCTATTGAGACTGGCTAAGGCTAGAGGAAATGTTAGTATTTCTTAAATGCTGACATCTCCAGAGTCTGAGACCAACAATAAAAGGGAGACCGCTAAGACATGGAGGATCAGGCTGCAAGAGGTTTCTTAGAGAAATAATTTCCATTTTATCTGTCAAGTTCCTTCTGCTGCTTCTACTTCCTCACTCACTTCACCAGCTTTTACAGGTACACAGGCTTTTCTGTTGGAATGGTTAAAACAAACACCACAGTTTACCTTTCCTGAAGCAAGTTAGTATGAATGTGTGGACACGTGACATTAGGCTATATCAGTTTGGTTTACATCTGTGTTCAAAAATAAATGTGGGGATGCAGTGACAGAAAATTGGCATATTGACTAGTACAACCTGCAAAGGAAAAACAGTTTCCTTGGAGGTGCAAGACAAAAAAAAAAAAGCATTAATGCTATGCATGTTCCTAGGCAAACTGAGCATGATTTGTTTGTTTGTGTTATTGGAGCTTAAGGGTTATTGAAGTAGTGAATACAGGGAGAAGATGGTTTCCCCAGCAACTCTGCATCTAGAAAAAGGCTTTGGCTTGTTCTTTTGCTTGCATGTTTTACAGCATGTAACTAAATGATGTCTCTGGTAGGAAACAGGTACAGAGCCTAGTGATCTCCAGAGCGGGTCCTGTTGGCATTAACAGTTGTGGGAGTTTAGGATGCAAAACCAGAAGTCCTGCTGGAAGCAATGATTCCAGCTCAGCTCAGGTTGGTGCAAGCTGGTTACCTCAGCCAAAGAGTGTGATCCAGGAGGACCGATTTTCCAGTTCCTTAAAACTTCAGAGACCACGTCCCTTGGTGCTCAAAAAGGCCCAGTCTTGCCTGCAAAGACCCATGGTCAGAATTTAAGGGGAAGGAAATGCAATCCCAAATGTACTGTTTTTTTTCTGTAGCAGTGTCAGTTTTAATAGCTTGTTGTAATTAAGTAAAACTGTCTTAACAGTAGCACTGTGATACAATCTAAGAGATAGAAATCCTAAAGCATTTGCATTTTTTGAGTTAAGTATTTGGGACACACATGGCTGTACACTGAAATACTGAATATCCAGTCAAAGAGAGAGAGAACTTGGGATTATTTAAATAAGGGATGTATTACCCACTCTTACTTTTATTCATCTAGGTTACTGATTTTAATAGCCCAGGCAGAGTTCTCTGACTTTAAAGATTTGATGTATTTCTAGATTAAAATGTTAAGCTAGAATGAAACAAGCTACATACTCTGTAACTGTAAATTGAGAGCAAGCTATTGCAAACATGTTGTAGGTCTGTTGTGCTACTTGACTAGTCTGGTGAAAGGCTGTGTTTTCAAAGGCTGTTACTTTAGATACATGGAGTTGGTAGGGACCTATTAGTAACAGCAAATAAATCTTCACTCTATTAAGCTAGTTCTAAAGAATGCAGTTCTAAGTGCAGTTTAATCAATGTATTTTTAATCCCTAGGCTTGGGCATTGTCTTCTATTTCTTTTCTAGATGATGAGTGAGTCAGGAGCTTATGAGTAAGGGTTAAAGGGGAGTTCAGCAATGGAAAAGTACCTGTGTGGTGCACCTAATTTGATCCGAATTGTAACAAATCCAGTTTGCCACCACAGAAAACCACTTCAAATACCTCAAAGTTTCAGTATTTCATCTGTGTGCATATATTTAAGCCAAGGCATCTAGTTGCCATTTTATGCATTTGGATGGATGACAGTTATATCACAAAACCTGCAAGGGCCATACCCTTCTGAGATGACAGCTAGAGGCTAGGGGGGAATGGATATCCTAACATGGCAAAATGTATCTGTGTATTGATCATCAAACCTCACACTAGTGACTTGACTAAGTCAACCAAATAGATGAACACAGAGTTGTATCTTACTTTGGATAAGAGATCTTTATCTGGTACCCTCCCAGTCCCAAATATATATATTTTTGGGGGTGTTTAGAGTTAGCAACAAATTGTATTTGCAGAGCTGTGAGGGAAAACTGGTTGTTTTTAAGTGCCAGTGGCCTTTCCACTCCTTGACTTATTGTTAAAATGCAAGGCGGCAAGGTTTTGTTTCTCAAAGATAGTTTATCACTCTCTGTAGATGGTAATTTCTGAACATCTTGCTGAAGCTAGTGCATATAAACCAAAAGTACATCGGAAATACTGGACCCCTATGAGAAATGCACTCTGCTCTGCTTCTTTTGAAAGACATTTGCTGCCCTGCATAATCAAGAAGACAGCAAGGCAGAAAGAAATGGTGGGACTGAGTTCACTAATTCCCAATGGTATCAACCTTATTGCATCAGTCAGTGAAGACAAATTTGTCGTCTGAATCTTTAATACGTCAGGGTATATACAGTTAACCCTTCTCATAGTCTTCCTTGTGTCAAAACAAATGAAAGGCTTTGTCAAGATGGAGGTCTAATTCCAAAATGTCAGTCTATACCAAGGAGTAAAAATACCTGGTAAAATTAACATCTGTTAATTTGTGGAATTCAGGGCTTTGATTATATAAAGTTCGGGCTTTTTAAATGTCACTTGATTTTCTTGGAATAGAGAGCTGTGTCTCTGAAAACCTTTATCATATAGGCTAAATTGTAGTTAAAGGTACTGTGTACATTCTTTTTTTCCTTTTCAGTCAAGTACATATCAAGAGTGTCATCCTTTGCCTTTACTGTTTTTTGTTTATTATAGACTTACCATGATTATTGACATTTTAGGGCTCTGAATCTCAAAGCATGGCCTTTGTTAGTTGTGTAGTTCAGTTAAAATCTAAATGGTAGATTTTCTGTCTGTTGTTGATGTTTTAACAGAGTTAGTCATGTATGCATGACTGTACCCATCTCTTTTCAGGTTAAATGCAACTAATATCACATCAAGGAACTGATTAATGTCCTTAGTAGGGGGAAAAATGAGGAATTCAGCTCTTTAATAGAATTATTCTGCAATACACTGAAATTCAAGATAATCCCTTTCAATCAAGTTACATTTGGACAGATCTTTTTCTCCAAGCCAGTAGGTGAGATCTTTATAAGAACTGCATATGTATTTGAGCCCTTTAAAAGAAATTAATTTCAAAAATGCATGTATTTATGCTTCACTGGCCTACTAAGCATTATAATCTTGCAGCTCAGTGACTTCCAGATGTGCGTTATTCTGAGAGACTTAATGGTAGAGTTTTGTTCAGTGAACTATGGCATGATCTTTTATAAAACTTGTGTACATATTCTAATGACTGTCTTACATCACACATGTCAACAAAAGATGAAACACTGTTGCCTGGAATGGACATTATGTGTGCCTGTGGTGTTCTGCCAGAATGGCCAAGAGAAATTAACGCATCAATAATTAATACTTAGGTGTCTGCAGCCCAGTATAGGATGGGATGGGATGGAAATTTATGTTTGCGCTGATGCTCTCATCTTTCTACATGATTTGCTAGCTGCTTGTACCTGTAGTCTGAAAAGAGCTATAATGTGCATACTGGTGTGTATGCCCTGTATAAGCCATATCTATATTTTACTTTCTATCTAAATTGCTACTGGAAGTGTCTCTGGGGGTGTATTAATACCTTAAACGTCCCTGGATGCTTAGAAGTGGTTGGTACAGGACAAATCCGTGTCAGGGACAGTCTTAGCAATTCAGCTGTAGAGATGAGTGTGTGTCGAGCTTTAAAACATGCATAGTTTATTAGTATACATTGCTTAGTTTATTAGTATAGACATAGCTTTGTAACCTTCTCATTGGACCGACAGGAAGATTATGGAACTGTTGTACCCCAAAAGAAATACAGTCTTCTTCACCACTTTGTGGGTAGGTTGAGAGAGGATGGGGGGAAATGGTCCCCATATTTTTCTCATTCCTTTTTACTTCTTTTTGATTGCCTTATTTAATGAACTGCTTTAGATTGTGTAAAGTGCAGGGGCTAGCTAATGTCAAAAGAGAAGGTTCAACTACTGTTAAAAGAGTTAGCAACATCTTCTAGTAGTAAATATATAAATTAGGGCTTAGTTTTTGTGGCTAGCCCAAGCCATGCTGATGATAGAGCTTAGTGTATTTATGATTAAGTAGGTCCTGGAAAGAAGTAGAAGACTAAATACTTGAGGTTTTGAATAGTCCCTTGGAATTTCTACAAAGAGGGGAAGACTCCTTTTGCCCTGTAGAGTATTAATTTTTGAGCATAACTTGTTCTCCCTCATAAATTTTCTGATGGTATTATGCAGAGCTGACATATCAAGCCCATAGAGTTTAGCCAGGTTGTTCCAAATCTTTATCAATTCAGATAGTTTTTATCCACATAAGGTCATTTGTGTTATACTGTCTCTTCTGTTTTCTTCCCATTCTTCCAATGGATCAGAAGATGAAGGTATTATGGTGGTTTTTTTCTGTTACATTTGAATTGATTTTTGCAATTATCTTATTTTTTCCTCTGACAGTCTAACGGGAAAAAAAAAAAAAACAACAAAACCAAACCAAGCTCAGACAAGACGAAGCTTCTTTGAGATATTTTTTACAGTTGTTAGTCCGCAGCTATAACTATGTAAAGCAGATGTTTAAACCTAGGTGACACTCTATAAGTAAGTTTATAAAATCATGAAGTAATCAATATATTTAATCATCAAAACCTTAAGTAACAAGCATAACTATTTGTCTTCTATTTATCTGCAAAGTGCATACCAAATAACTTCCCCTGCAATTTTAGAGGGGAGGGAGGGGAAGAAAATGTTGTTATTGTCTCTGATTAAATTTACAACTAGTGGAAGGGTCTAATAGTATTAACTGTGGAACTACTAAAAATTCTGTTCAGTTTCTCCCCTGAAGATAACATTAAAATGTTCTTCATCTGTTTTAGCTGACTCATAATCCCTATTCCTACCATTCCTTAAACCATATTCTTTCATTTTTTTAATTCATAACAAGAACTATAGTTTTATGGATGTACTGACATATCTAAAGCTTTCCCTGGATATCTATGCTGGATGACATTTTTGGTTGTTTTTAATTGGGTACAGTATCTTCCATGCTCTTTCCTGTAACAGGATGTTTGACTTGATCACTGGGAACCTGGGAGTTCTCTCCCTTCTCGTTTCCCAGAGATTTAGAGAAGGGAGTAATGAAGCAAAGCTATAGTTTACAGCTCACATGGAAAGCTGGGCAGTAATGAGAGCTTGATGCCTTGTAACAACTACCAGGTCTGAAGGGCTGGGGAGCATTCCTCACATACAGGCAGATAGACAGCACTGGGCTCTTTACAGACTATGTGGCTCTCTAGAGTAGCAAAATAAGTATCTGTTTCGTTCCTGTCTGTACTCTTTTCCTTTAGGGTAATTATTTGCCCATTGCTCATAGATCTGGCATTGAAAGTTGAAGTATTGCAGCACCCCCTCCTTCAGTTTTCACAAGGGTGTGTGAGAATCTGTACAGAAGTCGTTTCCTGGGTGGGTTTTTTCCTGGCTGAAAATAAGTAGAGGTCTGAAGGAAGGTATTTTTGAATCATGCATTACCTCTGCACATTCAGGAAGCGAAATGCACTGGGAGGCCTGTGGTTAAGCTGAATGAAGCATGTAAGTGACCCCCTGCAGGTTTTAGAACAATTGTTAAAAATGCCAGCTGCACCCTGTACATACTCCTCATCTATCACATGGTATTTAAACAGTAAACAAGAAGTACATGGAAGTCCTTGAATGAATCCAGTCTCCTGTTTTTGCCAGTTCTGTTTCATAGCCTTTCAGATGGTTTAGAATAAACAGGTAGAATAAGCATCCACCTAAGTGGGCTTCTGTGACAAAATGGGGGCAAAAAGGCATTTTGTAATGCCATTGACTGTAATTCTCCTGTAAATGTGTAATTATTAATCTCTCCAATATTTGGAGTTTCTATAATTTGTGTCTGTGGGTGGGATACTTTGTGCTTTATATATCAGGTTAGTAAAGGAGGCTTTTCCTTCCAAACCTCAAGTAAATGTATTTAAGTCATACATTTTTGGTTTTGGTTTTTAAATGCTGCAAGAATCTGAGAATCCCTGAAATGTCAAGCCCCTAAAGGATTACACTGTTTCCTTGTAGACAAGGTGTTTCCAAATACACTGGCCATGATTGAAAATGGGTTGCTAAAGCAAAGGCTGAAATTCTGCCAGTTTTGCCTATGTAGTTCCAACCCAGTCAGGCATTTAATGCAAGAGTTCTTAGTTGAGGAAGGCTGACAAAATCTGGCCTGTGATGTCTATGATTAAACATTGCAACCAGCTCATCCAAGACAGGTTGCAATCCCAGTCCCACAGTGATTCTCGAGGATGTGCTCAGCTCAAAGAACTGCATTCAGACCTTGGAATTTATCCCTGAGGAATTCTCAAATCATGTTAGTCAAAGAAAACAAACAAAGAAAAAACCAAACTATGTTGAGGAATTAAAATAGGCCTTATCAGAAAAACATTTCTGAATTTTATTGATTTTTCTTTTGTCACTTGGCTTTAACTGGAATTCAGCACTGAGTCAAATCATAGGATTTCATATGATCTTTAGGTTTTCTTTAGGTTTGCAAGGTTTCCACAAAGCAACTTGCAAAACAGTCTTCTTCAGAGAGCAGCCCTTTGGACAGGTCTAATCAAAGAGATCACCTCTTGGGAATTTAAGCTGAGATTCTCTCTGTTCAGGTTCTCTGGCAACATTTGAAGATACTGACAAAAATCCTAAATACCCAAATTGACAGTTATTGGAATAAGTGGCTCATAGTTGAGGTAACTTATTTCTTAAGACCTTTAGATAGAAAATTAAAGCATAAATTAGTCATATTGCCGGTAAAGTTATTCCCTGTCGCAGCCTTTCTGTTTCTCTTCTCCTCTAAACCACTAATGAACACTCTAGCTGCAGAAGCACAAACATTGTGCTCCCTAGTTTGTACTTTTGGCAGTTCATAATACATCAGTGTCTGCACTGTCAGATTCTGCTTCAGGTCAGATGGCCACAGATCTGGTGCTAAGACAAGTATGTTTAAATCTCATGCAGCCCAGAGAAGTGAGGAAGTCTCTGCAGGTTTAGTTATGAATACAGCCCTTTCTTCAGTCAGGTGTTTTGGAATTAGAAGTTTTCACTAAAATTACTGGCATAATCCCTGCTGCAAATAGTCTCTGTTTCCTTTCTGTACTGCTAAGGTACTACTCCCAGTGTATAAACAAACGGTGATTTATTAGCACAATGACACAGAACAACAGATGACCTTGCATATGAATGGGTTATTCTTCTACTTCAGTTATGGTAATGAATCATTTCCCTCTTGCACTCCTCCCTTCACTTCTACTTGAATACATTTCTTAGTATTCAGAATTCTCTTCTTGAAAGAACAGTTGTCTCTGGAGGTCATGAGGGGAGGGATCCTTACTCGTACAAAGCACAGAGGAACACAACTCCGCACAATTATCAGGCAACCTTCTGGTTATCAGTGCTTCTATTGATTGTTTTACATTGGAGCATACTTTCCTCATGGCATGAGGTATACTTCAAGCATAAATTATACATGAAAAATCTTATTCTTTCTGTAGAGATCTCATTGAAATTTGAAGACTGGGCAGATGTAAATTCTGGGTAAAAACTTCAAGATTGTTCATTGGAAAATCCATTAGAAGAAAACTCTTTTGTCAGTATTTAGAAATTAGTCGGCATGTTTCAGTTTTCTTATTCCCTAGCCCACTCGAATACAGGGAAGCCTTGTTCTGAACTTGCTACCCCCACAAGATCTTCATGTTTCTTAAAATACTTCAATATGTGGATTTCCTGAAGAGCTTCCACAAACTGGCATTTAGGAATCTCTGGATGTTTTCTCTGGAATTTTTTTGCTTAGGTATATCTTAGAATCATAATCTCACGCTTAAATATTCCTTTTGGCACTTTGCCATTTGCCCCTGTTGCCTATCAGGGGCAAACAGCTGAGTTGGCTGACTTTTAAATACAAAAACATTGTGTTCTTGCTGAAGCTGTTAATGAAAATACTACTGAAAAGACTGTTCATGGAAATTGGCAATTGCAACAGCCCTGTTCCTAGAAGTGCAATGTCTGGTATTAACAATGGCTTTGCAGGTCTGAGCACTCCCTTTGGCAAAGGGATACGTGCAGTGTACCACCCAGCTAAGTAATTTCTGAAGCTTGGATTTACACGCCTGAACTGTTTACATACTGCTTAGACTTGAGGTGAGAAGAGTGGACACTCACTGACATTCTTCATATGCTTAAAAACTTGCTGCAAATGAAGGAAAATATTTGCGAGTTCATGGTGGATAAGACAAAAGTAACAGGCTTAAATGGCACTAAAGGAGGGTGTCATGGGTTCAGCAGTAGCAGTCATTTTTTCTCCTTCTTAGTGGCTGGTGCAGCACTGTGTTTCTAACTTT
>WYDI02018247.1:17140-57039 GCA_009867235.2 Psittacus erithacus
GGACAGGTTGTGGGGGGAAAACAAGCAGGCTACATGCTTTGTCTAATTTACGACTAAGCTTAAACCACAACAGAGGGTTAAACTAGACATTGGGAGAAAAAAAAAAAGTCTTCCTAAAGAAAAGGATGAATTAATCCCTGAAATAGACTGCCTAGAGGTTTTAGAGCCTCTGAATGTTTTTTAAGAGCAGTTAGACACCTTGGCAGAGATACAGCTGATCCTGCTTCAGGGCAGATAGATGGACTTAATAACCTCACGAGCTCTTTCCAAGCCTAAACTCTGTAATTCCATCACCACTCAAAGTCACATCAGAACTGTGTGGCAAAAAGGGACCACACATTCTGCACCAATTTCTGCTACCATTAACAGCAAAATCATCCTTGGTTTTTTAGGAATGGCTTGAAAAGCCCGAATGTGCTTATTTACTTTGATCAAGATACAGTGTTATTGCTTACTTTCCTAGTGCTTACATTTCCTCAGGGTGGAAAGTGACTTTTAGTCAAAAGATCAGCATATTGTGTTGCTTATATCCTGCACAGGGTCTGTGCAGATGAAGTCAAGAATAGTACATCTGCATGGGTAAAACTTACCAGTGCACCAGAATATATCAGTTGTGAGCTGCAATAACAATAGGGAAAGAGAAAGTTGTCATCTCTACTTCGACAGATACAGCAGCCTTAATATTTAATACAAGTATTGATGATAGTCAGTTGTCCACACCAGAAATGAAATAATGGCCGAGGGGCTACACCTGTCAGCACCATTCTTAATGCTGGCAGTGCATGGATTTGGTCACTGTATCTTTTATACAGGCTTCCCAAACAGTGAGGACACATGAGTTGTCTTTAGGCTATCTTAAAAAATGTTTAGATTCTAAATAAAATGGTTATCCTGACTTTCTTTCACTACCTGATTTTTCTCTGTATTCTCAGGAGCAATTAAAAAATCCCAAACCCACAATTCAGTAGAAATAAAGCGCATAATAACATGGCTGTACAAAATGAGTTCTGTAAGATTTGACAATGCTGCAGCTAAAGTTTTCTGAGATAGGATCCAGCCAAAGGGTTTCTCCAGGTTCTTCTCTGATCTTCATTCACCTTTTTGCATTTCTGTCTACTTCATATTGATTTTTATGATACTGGAACTACAAGCATGTAGACCCTGAAAAGAATGAAGTGCATCTGAAATGAAATACACTGCTGTTGTATTTTAATTGCTGGTAGTAAGAATTTTAATGATTTTTTGTAACTGTGGGTTAGTGTCTGTAAAAGATCATAATTGCTGACTGTAATGCAAAAATTAGAAGGAAAAAAATTGGTTTTTTTCTACATTTCAGAAATCTGGGGTAAAGGTTATGGATTTATATTGTACATATTGAAAACTTTTTTACGGCTTACCAGGATATCACTCTAAGCAGTTTAAACATGTGGCTACATAAATCTATGAAATTTTTCTGGGAGAAGATTAGACGTAACAAGTTTTTACTTTTTAAATCTCGTGCAGCTTTTCTAAGCAAAAGAGTCTATTGAAATCAATGGGACTTCTTGCGTTACAGGATTGCTCTAAAGCGAAATACGTGAAGAACCTGAGGAGAACAAACTAAACAAATACTACTTTTATTGCCAGCACCACGTCCCAATTCACATTGCAATGGTTTCGTCGTCATCTAAAGATTTCTATGATCGTATGGAGAGCCTGTAGGCCGCTGCTGAACCTGCTGAGGTGGGTGACAGAGTTAGATCAGTGGGTAGACTCAGTCACAGAAGGATCTTTTTCTAGATATATATGTAGTTTCCTCAAATATCATCATCACAGCTTAAAGTTAACAAATCCTTAAGACAGAAATTCTAATGTGTTCAGGTGAACAGAAAAAAAACCCCAAGAAAGCAGAGAATCTGTCCTAATAACATCACATAATGATCAATAAAAGGCAGCCTTTGACCCTGCCATTCATTTTCCTCTTTTTCTCATGAAGAGGGGTTGGTGAGAGAAATTACAGACTGGACTGAAGGTATTAACACCACTATGTATTTTTCTGCAAGGCTGTGATTTTTTTTCCTGAAATTGCAATTTGTGCTCTGTTGCAAAGGAGTACCTTCAAAAGAGAAACATGCTCTAACAAGCATGCAATCAGTTTAAAAATGGACTTGAGTCATGGCTTCAGTATTTGACATTTGCTGTGTTTCCAGATCAAATTTAAATATGAAATGCTATGAGATGCAAAAAATGATTGACCATAGGTGTGTCAACCAGATCTGCAACATTTTGGAGGCTTCACAGTGCTCACCCAGCTCCCACTTCCAGCTAAACAACACTTACTACATGCATTCCTTAAAGTAACTTGTTCAATATTCAAACTCTCCCTTTGATTTTCAAATGCTGTGTTCTTCCTCCATCTTCTATGACTCATCAGTTACCAAACCCATGTTTTCATCCCTTTTGTATTTCCACTTGCATCACTCTATTTTTGTGGAACAAATATTCACCAAGTCACCTGACTCTTGTCAGATGAGGAGTTCATTACTTGTAAGATCAATGGAGTACACAAACTGCAAATTCTAACCGTGGTACAGGTAAATTGAAAAACTTAAAATTTAAGAGATACGCATGACTGAGTAGATAACAGTTGGAGAGGGTTCTGGGTTAGGAAAAGAGCATGGCAGGGCAATGGCCAGCAGATTCATCCTCTTACCTTTTTCCCATGATGGAAAGCAAGACACTACAGCTCAGAAAAGGTTCATATAGAGTATTTGGTCATATAGAGTCATTGGTCATATAGAGCATTACTTTACCAAGCTTCTAGGAGGATAATTTCTGATGATTGTACCACCAATCTTCTGCAGACCAGGTGTTAAGGTAAGAACATGAAATGGGGGGGGGGGGGGAAGCACATTGTGACAAAAGAATTGGAAAGATCTGAAGTAGATAAATATAGAATCAGCGCTGCAGTGGAATAATAGGTGTCATTCTAGGATGTTGAACAGCTACTTGGGCTGCTGCTTAAGCTCAGAAAAATTAGAAGAAACTTGCACTATGTTTGTCATATTCAAGAGGAGATCAAAATCTAAGCTTGGATGTAATCCAATCAGAAATAAAATCATTACAGTTCTTTTTCTAGCAAATCCAGTCAATATGTCGATCATACAGATTAACACTCCTACGACAGCAGATGACAAAGATGCAGTTGATGAGTTCTATCGACAGCTTGAAAAGACATTCATTAAAAACGAAGCAAAGCTATCATCCTTGCAACCAGGAATCTAACTGTGAAAATTTGACTCTTGGACGTATAAGCTCTTCAAAAGGAGTAATGGAAACTGGCTGTTTGTCTTGGTTTACTGAATGAAAGAGTCATCTGGTTGAACTTTGTTGCTTTCATGTTCATTCATTCTTCATTTAACGCCAAAATTGAATGTCCAGGATATTTGTACAGATGGGTATGGCATCACGACTAAGAGGCAAGTGATGCTAACAGATGAATATGTAGCAAGCAAAGAACACTCTGAGTTGGAAGATCAATTCTTGGCTTTATGAATGTCAAAAGATAGATGCTCACCAGCCCATTGCTTCTTGTCCAGCTACAGAAAAATCTGTGTGATGTCTATCCAGAAGAGGTTGGTGTTAATGGCAAGAAAGTATAGTCAGTTAACCCAAATAGGGTATGGAATAAAACTGCCAAGTGCAAGCTACCAATAAACGCACCCTGGTAAGTCAGTACTGGGCTCTGAACATCTGTGAACTGCAGCAAGCAACCATTTCATTAGACAGTGTGTGAATAGTGACATATGCTGCCCAGAATTTTTCAGCATGTATAGAGAATTTGCTTTGAGAGAAGCTCTGAAAGGATTTGCAAGCTAAAAAGGAATGGCACGTCCCACCCCACGCCCCGGGGAACAAGTCAGATGTGCCGATGAGATAACAAGGCAAGCTGCAGTCCTGGATAATAGGCAGCAGGACCTTAATGTGGGAGGGAATGAAATGCCTGTATACTGACTCAGTTACCACAGATAGGATGCAAGCAAACATTACCTAGTGATCAAGTGCAGAAGAAATAGATAAGTTCAGTTAATTGGAAACTTTTCTATCCAACGGCAAAGATATTCAAAGGGAAGTGGAGGCAGAATTCCAGTTCAGCTGTATCTTCCCACAGAGAAAAGCATAAGAAACCTGAGAAACATTTAGAAAAGTAGAAAGGTTCAACAGGTGAAAAGCCTAATTTATTTTATTTTTTCAATACCGACTTGGAGAAGCAAATTGCCGGAAACTAAGCCTCAGCATAGAAAGACAGCTGAGATATGTAGGCTTTATGCATATTGTTGGTAGAAAAGAATAAAAATGCTTGTGAGGACTATTGAAAGATAGGGGTATCTCCTGTAAGAAATCTGTAGGAGTAACTTTGGTATCTTGGTACTTAATATATTAGAGAGAAGAGAATAAGACATAAGAGAGAATGTGAGATTTACAAAGGAGGGAATGACTGTGCTTTGTACCAGATGGGAACAACTAGAATGATATGGAAAGGTGGGATGTGCTGTACTGTACTTTGCATTTCAACAGTGCATTCTTTCAAGAAGGCTTCTAAAAATTCTGTCAGAAATGCTCCCAGCTAAATCCACTGCTTTTTGTTTTACTGTTCAGTGTTGACCAGTCCTGAGTTCTCTTTCATTTCTTGTGAGCCCCCCAATGGCTTACTTTAAATACCGCCTTAAAAACTGCTGTTTACAGGGAAGTCTTCTTTGAGCAAGACACATAGTGAAATAGACCATATAGTGGTCTCTAAGCAAATGAATGTAAGGAAAGCAACTTATTGCAACTTTGGTCATTTGGCACAATAGAAGATTAGTGACTGTTCTAAGACTTTTTGTCAACACATTTTCAGTCCAAGGTAATGTAGAAAAGAAAAGCTGATAAAAGCTTATTCTTCACCTAACTTTCTTCCCATTGTACATGGATCAATTTTTTGTTAGATTAGCCTCTGTTCCAGGCATATCTTCTAAAACATCAGCGAAAGCACCACCAACAGCAGTGTCTTCACAGAATTTATATAGATTTCATTCCAAATTACTTAGGCTGGTACTAGAAAGAAGTATTAATGTCATCAATGTGCAGTATCTACCTTTTGGCAACTGTCCTCCCTAAGATGAGGTTAGTTATAAGCTACATGACTAATGAAGTAGTACTGATAGACAGTAGTTAGCCTTAATATGGATAAACCTTCAGTAATTTTAGATCTTTGAAATCCAGTTATTCTGTACTTTTTACTTCACTGCTTTCACTGTCTTTCTGTATTGTCCACTTTTATTTTTCTGAGTCATGCCTACAATAATTGAAAACTAGTTTTGATTATTTGATGGAAATTTAGACAGATTGAAATACAGCACATTGCATCTCTACTCTCTGCTGCTTTTCTGTCCAAACTCTGAACAGCAGCCATGCAGTTTTATCATGCTCATTACATTCTATTGTGACTACAGCCATGCAGTTCATTTCTTCAAGACTTACTTCCAAACTTACAAGCTTAGAAGAAAATGTAGGTTATCTAACAGTTTCCTGCACCATTTGCAAATATTAGGTTGCAAAATACTATACATAAGTGCAAGGAACCACAAAAATATCTGCACTGAGAACAACAGGTTAAATAGGATAACTGGACTTCTGCGAACTTCCCCCCACTCCCAAGCTCCAAACCATCTGTTCTACTTCTGACTCCTGCAGCATCTCCATCCATCCTTTCTATCTTTAAGATATTTAATTGTACTGTTTCCCTCTTTTTGATGCACAGAATGATCAAACTAAACTGGTCAGCATGTAATCAAGATAATATTGGACTTTGTTCTCTATGTTTCAGCTAAAGCTGACCATTCATTGCTTATGGTCTGATTTAGATAATTCCTTTTTTTTTTTTTTTTTTAAAGCAAACTGTTTTCATGCTGTGAGGAAGGAGTTTTGAGATTGGTGTTTTCCCTTCCAGTCTTTGTTTTCTACATTCTAAATTGCAGGTTTTGTCCTAATATTACAGAAATATTTAAAGAAAGCTTCATGGTCTCCAGAACCTAATTTAGGAGATTAATTCTCTGCCCTGTCCTCTGTCATTTATAATTTTTGCAGTCTGTGAAATACAATGCAGCTTTGCAGTCATGCCAATGCTGTTCAGCCTCCCCTCTTGTATATTTTATAGGAAAAAACCCAACTGCTTTTTCTGGATTTATTCTTAAACAATTAAGAACAGCATAACACCAGAAAAGGGAAAAAAAAAAAGATGATGTTTGATGAGCAGATCAAATGCACAAAATGATAACTTGGGGTTTATCCAAAGGACGTTTTCCTTTACCCAGACATGCTTTTTCTCCTTGTTGCTGTCATGATTGATTAGTGAAGCACCAAACAATCCACGTAATTATTCACCAACTGCAGACCATCTGGAGTTAGGAATTTGCAGTCTCTTTCTAGAAATGTATCTGCACGGGGTTTGCTGTATGCTTTTGAGCCTAGTACTTAATCACCACATGTGGGAGGTGTTAACTAGGGAATTGCCTTTCCAGCTTAACTACATTATCATTTATATTGTGCCGTAAATGTCTATAACTTTTAAGAAGCTTTACAAAGGGTTAGAAGTGCAACACATGCAATGGGTTATACCCCAAAGAGCATAGAGTTGAAGTGCACAAGTGAGTACCATAAAATAAAAGGCAAATGCTAAGGGGAGAGTGGCTGCTAGAGAGGTAAAGAACAGATGTCAGAATTTTTTTGGAGGAGGAGGTGAGTGAGGAGGAGGGAAGCTGTTCCCATGTGAAAGATGATCTAAAATAGGGAGTGGGCGAAGGAAACAATTTGGAGTTTCTTACAAGTATGTCTGCTGTCCTATCAAGAAGTGTTTGTGCTTTTGAAAGCATAGCTAAATTTGACAGGAAAAATAAACCTTTTCAACATACTAGCGTAAAAAGGAATATAAAAATCCTGCTCATTGCATGTTCTAGACATACTTTGCATTACAAAAGTAACTCATCACCAAAATAATGCACATCTTACAACCATGAGCTCTCCAAAACCTTGTAAACTCATCATAAACTGCATCTCTCCTCCTCCAGAGGCTCTGCAAAACAACCCAGCCTGAAGAAAGACCTGAAGGTCAATAACTTGGACAGGAAGGTCAACAGCCTGGCTTTGTGGTCATGAGGCAGGCAGGCAGGAGGCTTGCTCCTCAGCTGAGGATAACACAGTGGATGCCAGATTCTGACCATCTTATCGTTAAACCAGGGATTGCACATGTTTTTCATTGTGGTGCTTCACATATGCCCAGTGCATATGCACCTGGGAATAACAGACTTTAGCAATATGTCTTTATGGTTGAGACTGTAGAAATCTATCGCTTCAAAATCCAGCAGAGCTATCATTTTTATTTTTATCATTTTTATCATTTTTATCATTTTTATTGAAGCTACAAATATGTGTTCATAAGGAATCATTAAACATGAAAAGACATCTATGTTTGGAATAATGTCTCCTGGCTGGGGGAACATCCATACTGCTTCATGCGCTACTTAGCTTCTGCAGAGCTAGTTTCTACAGCTGTTATGACACGTATAGTGAGGCTATTGTCTGTACAGTCTGAAGGAGCAAAAGCTGTTTTGTTTATCAGTTTTTTTGTACAATATCTGGTCCCCCTTCCAAGACATGACAACAAGAACTTTATTTTAAAAAGAGGGGATTTTTTGCACATGCTGTTTTCTCACAAAGGTGTGCCACAATGAAAACGTATGGGCAGCATCTCGTTAGGCTAATAAACGTTATAACGCCATGGCCTGTTTTCTGGCAGAAATATGTCAGAGTTTTTAACTATATGACTAAAGTCTTTTCCTGGTATAATCTGCCCTTGATACTTACATAAAATAGACCTTGTTCTGCTGCTGAGCCATGCTGTGGCGTTGTCTGGGGGAGCACTAATTGGTATGGACCAAATTCATGCCAGGCAGTGTGCTTACAATTAAACAATATAAATGATCATGATCTAGTGCTGAAATTCATGCCCTGTTTAGACATACGGTACACTGGCGCAGACATAACAACAGCATCTGTAAATTTGGAACCGTTTTCAGATGGCAGATAATGACCAGGAAGCCTCCCTAACACACCTGGACTTTCTTTGGTTTCTCACAAGCTGAACCTGTGGAATAGGAGCCACTGAGCAAGCTGGAATACTCAATCTCCTATTGGGATGGCAGCTACTACCCATATTTTGCCCCTCAGATTGTGTCTGGTTTTCTCATTCATTTGTTCACTGTGATGCACTTTAACCTTATCCTTAAATAATTTATCATCCCTTCCCATCTTAGGGCATCTTGAGTTTGTTCTCAATAATCTCCATCCTATACCAAATTAATTAAAATAGTCATTAATATTAATCCCAGATCCATGTGGAATCAGTCTAGATGCTGGGCCACTTGCAGTTGCTTAGTGAGCTGATTTTTGTAACCAGTTGCATATGGCAAGTGAGGGTGCGGGAAAATCAGGTGAGGAATGATTCTCTTACTGATCCTGTAATTAAGAAAAGGTGAGAAGCAGTAAATATCAGAGAAGTTGTCATATAGACTTAGCAATGTTTTACGTTCTACCACATCCAATTTCGTCTCTCTGCTGTCTAGGCAGCTGCTAGACTTAACTACAGTAAGATAATGTCAGAAAACAGAAGCAAAATATTTTGATCTGGGGACTGCAGAGCTGTGGGTGGTATAAACTGTGGCCTCCTTGTAGATCAGAGATGAACCAGGAAGAACTTCTAGAAGAGTGAGAAGCTAAACTATTCTGTTACCAAATTAATGTGCTATCTTTGCTTATGTCAATGGGAGTTTCATCATAGTCTCCAGTGGAGTCAGAGTTTCTGTCTCAGTGCTTAAAACTCTACCAGGTTAACAGAATAAGACTAAAAAAGTCACTTGCTGTACATTTTTGTAGACTAGATACACTTAGCCACATACCAGCTGCATATTGGGTAAGACTCAAGCATTCATTAGGTTCTCCACTTCTTGGTGACTTCATTTCTACTAAAAGAGAATCTTGGCATATGGAATGGGTAGAAATCCTGGTCTGCTCTGAGCTTGCCTCTAGTCTGGGTGATAACAGGACTTTTGAGAACATCATGGCTCGTATATGCACTGTATTAGATGCAGCCTAAGAAAATCTCTGTCTTCAGAATGAAAGAGGTAGATACTAATACATGAAGAAGCCCATGTACTTCCATTAACAATTCAGTTTTGTATCTCGAGATACTGCTGCTTCATAAATGGTCTATGATGTTCATTGTCTTAGATGTGATTAAATTCATTCAATACATTAGGAAAGGGCTTTCACCAGGATGAAGAGCGACTCATAGAATGATGTGCAGTTGAAAAATAGTGGAAATCATCTGGTGATACCTTGTCTGATTCAGACCAATCTTCCTTTTTAATTCGTACTATTTTTTCATTAAATTAACACAGATCCAGCATGAAAAGTAAAGAAGGAAAAGAGAAGGAAAAGAGAAATGGAAGCAGAAGGAGTCTTTGCCTCTGTCTGCCAGGTAAGGAGTCCCACCTCTGTTAAGCCTCCAGGATGTTTCTTCCCTAATGCATTTAAAAGTCCCATATACCAGGAAAACAGACCACTGTTGGGGCCATATCTGGGTTGTGTGTCTGCCTAGTCGTAAGAAAAGGGATTTTATAACCAGCTCTACCAAAAACATGGTTTAGAGGAAACCTTCATTACAAGGAGTTGAGGTAATGAGGGGGAAATGCCCTCATGTTTTCTAGAAGCACCCAGCACAATCCTTAAAGCAAATTTCATAACTCGATCTTATTCATAAAGGAGAAATTTTCTTCCCAGAACACAGTAGTATCCTTGGGAAGAAAGAAGAGTTTGTAATCTGTCCTAGAGTCAGTAGGCCTATACTGCACATTCTATATACCCAGTGAGCTGTACAGCCACCTCATCAAGCCACGATGAAGCTGTATGACCACTGACATTTTGTCTGCCCAGCCTTTTGTAGGAGTCTGTAGTTTTCAGTGGCATGCTAATCCAGACACATCAGAGATGATTTCATGCATAAGAGGGCAAAGAAGGAAAGTTTTTTAAATTGGGACATTTTCCTACTACAGTCTAAACCAAGAGACCTTATCAAATTAATTCATAAACATCACCAGCCACTGACAGTTCCTTGCTGCTTCCAGATTAAACAGAATTCAGACCAGTGATCAAGAGGTGAGGGTTGTCTCATTCATTAACAACCCTGTGAGCCATCAGTTTCCGGAGAACAGTAGGTTTTATAGGAATGTCAGGAAATATGCAGTGTTCATGGTGCAGTGTATGCTTAAAATGTTAATGACCTTTCTAGATTAAATGTCTTTGTGTTACTGTAATTAGACAGCAGAAGACTTTTTAAAGATGAGTTCCTGGAGCAAGTTAAACACTGTTTCTGTTACATGTCATTCTTCAAAGACAGCATCTGAAATACATATCTGAAGCGTGGCATCTGAACAGTTAGTTTATCCCAGACTTCACTGTAACAGCCTTCCTTGAATTTAATAAGGCTGCATTTGAATGAGCAGTACCCAGGGTAACCTGAGTCAATAAAAAGCAATTTAATTTAGTTTATGGAAGAGGCACATTGTGTGCATGTGTGTGTGTGTGTGTCCACCCCGAAGATTAAATTAAAGTCTTTCTTAACTGAATCAGTGCTTTCAGGATTGTGTATCATACTGTGATCGCTATAAAATCTTGTGTAAATTTATATATGTAGGTCACTATGTATTTGTTCTGAGATGCAAAGATGAGCTAGGCATAAATGAATACACTTCTCTAAGCATACATAAAGATGATTATTTAATTCACTGAGATAAAAAAAATAGGAACAAAATAGCTGAGGTACAAGTGATATAAACAGGATGGCTATGATAGCCTATGTGTAGATGCCTTTATTCTTTGCAGTTCAGTAATACCTTCAATGGCATGTATACAGGACACACACTAGGAAATCCTGTCACTATTGCACAGAGTTTGGCTCTTTGGTGATATGACACAGTGAAATATGCAGGGCTAGTGTCCAGAAATACAAAAGGGTTATGTCCTATGCCATGTCCTGATTTGAATTTCACACTGATACCAAGGGCCAATGAATGTGATATATTATATGTTGGTAATGTGGAAAGTGAGGATGTCCCAGAGACACCCTAACTTCTCAAGCAAAGAGTGACCTTGTTAGGCTACAGAGGAAAAGACTTCTGCATCCAGGGGAAGAGCTCAGATAGATACATGAGACATGTTATTAAACATACCAGTACATACTGTATTTGAATGCTGTGCATTAATCAAGGCAATGCAGGGTGGGGCTGTACATCACTATATGGGCATATGGCATAGCACAAACTAGTGTTCACTGCAGAGGTCACTAGCAGAAACCATCCTTTGCCACAGGTAGAGAAGCTGTGTGTTTTAGTCTCCTTGGAACTACAAACACTCAGAAGTTGCGCCAGGATGCATGTTGCACTTTCATGTCTGTGTTTGATCACATCTTTTATGTCAATTTCATATATTCTGTTTTTCATGTTAAGGTTTCTGCTGGCATCTTGATTCTTCCTGAGGTGCAGATGTTAAAATCAAATGCCTGGCTGTGGTGGTCAGCATTTGTTATTCTGTGCTTTGGACTGTATGTCCAAGCAGCATTTAACAGCAAAACTTCAGTGTACAGGATGCAGCACTATTGAGAATTTTAGTTCTTACGGCCTAGAGGGCATCTTTATTTTTTTGCTACCAAGGCAACAGTTTAACTTCAGGCAACAACTCATAAAGTAACTTTATATGCTAATAAGAGATCTAGTTTCTTCAGAAAATAAACCTATTTCACACTATGATTAGTTTTAAGAATGAATTAATGCCAGAATTATAAAGCTAAACATAATCTCTGTAACACAAAATTTACTTTTGTCTCTAATAAACTGAGTTCGTGTTTCAGAGACAAATTAAAAACCAACAAGCTTAACTTCCCTAGGAGTAGAAAAAAGGTCAGGAAGAAAGTGAGATTTATTCAAACAGATGTCCATACTTATAAGTAGGCTTAGAGAGACAATATATCACAACTGTATGCAATGTTTGTTCATCAGAAATTACCTCACAATTCAGAGTGTGTAATTCCAGGTGTTATTAACATCTGTACATACTAGAAACAATTAATATATAGTTCAATGATACCTTCTGCTGTTTGGAATTGTTCTGGATCAAGTTTGATCAGCCATTTTGGAAGACATACAAGTTTCATGTATTGCATGTGTCTGGCCTGATTCTCCATTCTGTGAAATTCACAAATAGAAAATGACAAAAAACCTACAATGTGCTGGGAAAAGGCAAATAAGTTAAATAGGAAATAAAGGTCTGGAATACTGCAGTGTGTATATATGTGAAAAAGACAGTGGTACTTATCTGAGGAAACAAATCCCAGAAGGTATTTACTGCTGAAACTGGTTTGTGAGTCAGAGCTTTTACTGCTTAGTATGACATACAGCCACACTGCTCATGAGTCTCTAATTTATTATTTTCTCCATTTTATTTGTGAAGATGATCTTCCAAACCCGTCCTGTGTGTCTTGTGTAAGGCTTGAGCAATTTTTAAGAGATGCTGTGGGGAGTCCTTTGGGAAGCCTAAGTACTGGGAAGGGCACAACAGTGTTTGTGTGTTTGGTGGTGGTTGTATGGGGGCTGCTTGCTGTGGGATGTGGAAGGATCCTGGTGCAGTGGCAAAACCCCAGGTAGTGTGCTGGTGCTGGGACTCTGAGCTCGTGCTGTGTGCTGGCTGGATTCTGGAGACAGGAGGCTGGAAGGCCAAGGCACAGCAGGGCTATAAGCAATGCAAGATCACAGTGTAACATGGAGAGCTGCATGGAATGGGAAAGTAAGACTGAGATGTAGCCTTATGGTTGGTCTGCAGAAAGGTACTTGAAATACCTGTTTGGTTTCCATTAAGGAAAATATTTCCCAGCCCTGCTTTAAAGAATGTATTTCCATGGCTAGACAGAGGCACTAATGAAGAGCTTTCAAATTTCTGAAGCCTAATTATATCATTCTATAGCCACCAAGGGTTATATTAGCAGCTATTCTGTGTGAAGAAGCGACTTTCAGTGAAAGCAAGCCATAGTACAAACACACATGCGCAGAGCAGTGACATCCTCTTAGCATTAGCAAGCACCTCAAAGTCGGAAGTCTTGTTGTGAGTGCAGATTTGGTAAAGCTTCCCAAGGAAAAAGGCTTTTAAGCCATCACACTGAGTTTGATGTTACAGTAATTTCCTAAGTCAATGACTCCTTGGCCTTTTACACAATAATTGGAGTGCTGCTGCCTTCTTTTTTATCCCAGCTGCTACTTCCTTTTGCATACTTCTGCCTGCATATTCCATGGAAGAATGTCTTTGTGACTTGTATTTTTCATATATTATTTCAGATAGAGCTAAGGCAAAGATAGCAGTAATAAAACAAAAGAAAATTGCAGTATATATGTGTGTATATATATATATATAATGTTTCTTTTAAAACATTTTATCTTGAGCTACTGTTGTCCAGAACTAGTATTCAGCTTAATGGCTCCTATCCTCTCTTACTTTGCTGCATGTCTTCTGTAATGAATGAACAAATTCTTTCAGAGACAAGCAATATTCCCATCAATAAAACAATTGTCACAACTCTTCAGTATGTCCAATTCTTACCCTGGTTTACTGTCCACTCGAAAAAATGAAACAAAACAGGAAGACAACCCTGGGTCATCCCCTTTGGATCTCTTTTCCCATGCTGTTTTATTTAAGAAACCTGAGTAGAACTTTGTAGGAGTAGATAGACAAATATATTAAAACTTAATAGCACAGACACAACAGGGACAGATGATGCAGAGTGTGGGCTGAATGTTCATGCTCCCTTTCTTCTTTGTTGGAAAAACTTTAACAGTCACCAAGTAGCAGAAAACTAGTAAGAAAGTTCAACAGCAAAAGACAGGCAGCCAACTTCTGAAAATATACTTGAAATTTATAATCATGTTCAACCAGCATCTCTGTCTACATACTCATCCTGAGAGCCCTACCATATTACTTTCTGAATAATCATCCTTCTCAGCCTGGCCTCTGCAGGAGAATCCAAACCCTGAATAATTCACCTTCCCACCACATTACAGTCTGTGCTAATGTCTTCATCATGATATTTATATGAGAACATCTGAGTAGAAGATCCACTCCTCACCTGGGATTTCCCATGCAGAACCTTCTCTAGTCAATTCAGCTTGCAAACATATTTTCCAACTCAGTATGAGAACCCTGTCCTAATTCAACTTGTGTTTCCTTCTGGTAAAAGAAAGTTCTAGGACAGGTATTCATTAAAGACTCTCTGCACCAAATATTGTCACAGTCCCATAGTATGTGACAATTTTTTTTCAGATTCCTTGTGCTGTCCATACAACCTTTCCTTTTTTTGGAGTGAAGTTTAAGCACTACCTTTCCTAAGTACTCCATGAAGTCCCAGACCCTCTCAGTGCACTGTGGTAAATGGAAAGTATCCCACTTTCCCTGAAATGAATTTGGGATTCTTAGGTTTGTTTCTTCTAAAAATTCTCATAGTCACTGAGTCCTACACAAAGTTTAACAGGAAACATGTGACTAGTATAATTGACAATGCCCTTTGGTCCCTGACAAAACACGACTACAACAGAGAGATCATCAAAACATCTGCCTGTGTTTTCCTGTGTTTTACCCTACAGACACTAGATTAAAGAAATTTGTCTTCTTTGTTAGATCCATCTCTGTAGCCAAATCAATTGTTCCAGATACGACTGCTCTGAGGATCATGAACAACGATTCAATTAACCTTCCTTTGAAAAGTTTGTTGATAGCATTTAAAATTAACCTGTAACAGCTAAACTAGTATTTCTCTCCATGCTATTCAAATTTTGACTTCTAATGAGTCAGAAGTGGGTCTCCTAAAATAAATGTATGGATTCTGGATAAAGAAAATACCAAAGTATTTATTTTTTAAGTTTTTGAGGGAAATACAATATTTCACCTACCTCTTATCACAACTCCTTTGCTAAAGAAAATAATGCTTTAATTTCAGGGAGACAAAGAAGATAGGTTCAAAGAGGGGACATGAAGTTGAATACCAGAAGAAAGCTAATTATTGAAATAAACAAAAAAGGTCTTTGTTCAGAAGCTGAAGTTTTCTATAATATGTTCTGTTGAGTAGGCTTAGCTTGGGGGGTTTTGTGGTTGTTCGTCTTGATTCCAAAACTCTGGACAATATGTGCATGTTATATATGATGTATTTTTACCTTATTTTTTAACTGAAGGAGAATAAGCTTCCTCATTTAATTCTTTATGTATATATTCCTCTTAATATATGATAACATACCTGTGGTTTGTTTGGGGTTTTTTTCAAGAATTAATATTTTCTCTGGTTAAACAAGTGTCTTGATGTTATTTGCATCATTGTCTGGTTCAGAATTGGACCAGTGCTGAGAAGTCCTGTTTAGAGAAGAGTCTCAAATTTTGAACGTGAATGTTTTAGTGATTTCAGTTGCTACTGATCTGCATGCAGAGACAAGATTACTAGAGAATTGAAAATTTGACATTTATCTTCTCATATAAACAGGATGATTTATTCTTTAAATCAAAGTAACCTACTTTGGTTACTTTAAAGCCTTCTTTCAGTTTTTCAGCATCTGATTGAGGTGTTTTTTTCTTTAGCAAAGGAATTTTACGTTCAGTGAGCTTAAATTTACTCAGTCCTGACCTTAGAAACTGCAATTTCTGCCTAGAAAGTTATCTTTCTGAAAATAAAGGTTGACTGCCAGTAGAAACCGTGGGTAAATCTTAACAGATGGCAGTACGTGCTGCAATCTTATGAAATTCCTGCCCATGACTGTAGATACAACTTACTCTGCATAGTTTCTGGGAGCTGTGCAATTTGGCATAAATATACATTATGTGGAATTAGTTCTGCCTAAAAAGAAGAGCTTGTGTGGACTGACATGGTGATGCAAATGCATGTTTTCTTACATGTGCCTGAACCTTGGACAAAATCCCATTAAGCCTGATATTCAATACAAGCAGCATAAGTGTACAATGCTTCCTGACATGGCCCTAGTGATAGGGGCTGATGTGTCTCTGAGATGATTCATAGAGTCACAGAGTCATAGAATAGTTTGGGTTGGAGGGGACTGATGTACACATGTACATGAGCTGAGCCTGTTGCAAAGGTCATTTATACTGAGATCTATATACAGATGGACAGAAGCATCTGTGAAAAATTTGGTCAACAAAAGAGCAAGTAAATACCGTGGGATAATTTGGTACTGAGTTACTTGCCCTTTTTAAGGAATGTGACTTGTTCTGCACCGCTAGGATTTTGTTATGTTTTGTGTCCCCAACAGAAGGTTGGGGTAGTGTAAAATTACCTCATGTGGCCTCTGGAAAGATTCTTTTACAAGAACTATGCTACTTGGATTGTTGGCAAGATCCTACTCTACCAGGTAGTGTGGCAGCTAGACTGGAACAACCATGTTTCACTTGCTTTTGTTCTTTGGGAATGATTTCGGGCTAGCCACAGAAAAGTTGGCTCTAACTTGCCAAGCTAAAATATAGTCAGTCTCAACTCCAGAGAAAGCTTGGGTGGATTTTCAGAATATTCTTGATTCAGCAGAGCTGTATGTCAAACTTTTCTGTTTTGTGAAATGAGGGAACACTAAATACAGAAAAACAGATACTAGTTGAAAACAGCATGAAAATTCTAATGTGTAAGGAGAAGTTTTAAATGCCTAACCTCTCCACAAACTAAGTAGTTGCTGGCTAGCATAGAAGAGTTAATTGCAGCATGCTTTCCAGCAAGTAAGACCTTTTTAATATGTACAGGTGTCCAGTAGATTCTTTTGTATCAGCTGGCCGCAAGGGGTAACATGATTCTCCACCATTTCCTTTTGAGTGGAAGTAGACAGTGTGTAGGGTAATAGAGAAGATTAATAGCTAGATCTTTACTGGAAAGAAAACGAACACCACACTGAAATGGCTTTTCATCTTTTTGGAAGTTCAAACTGGGCTCCAGCAGGGCTCTAATCTGCCTTTGAACTTAAACTGAAACATTCAGATCAGAGCCACTTTGTACATTTGGGCTTTGCAGCTGAGTTTCAGCCCCATCCTATTGGAAATCCCCGTGCCCCATTGCTCTCTGCTCGGTGAGGTCACTGCCAGATACAGCAATCAACCCTTTCTTGGCAGCTCAGTAAAAGCTAGCTACTGGCTGTTTCCTGTGAATTAAGTCAGCGCTTGCTGCTGCTGCTGCTTTTTTTCAGGCTTTAATGCTTTTTATCAAGAGTTTTCTTTTTATTAAAAAGACTACTATGGCAGCGCAAGCAAAAAATTCAAAGAGCTAAGGAAGAGATTTCAAATGCTCAGTGTCTCAGAGTCATAATGAGGGCAATGGCCAATGCATTCAGAAGCTACTCTGAGGCAATGCTTTTACTGCTCTACTTGTGGGCCTATTAAATCATTTGAAGGAGAGTGCATTCCCGCTGCTACATCCTCACTTACTCTTTTGGAGAAAGAAGGGGGTGGGTGAAAGACACCCTCCTCTCCCTCAGTTACACTGCTTATGCTGAGATATCTCTGAACAACATTTCTGACCACAAGAAACCCTTCTTTTATCTTCAGATGGCCAATGTTTTTGGAAAATGAGTTAATAGCACTAAATAAAACGCTGCCAGTACAGACTTTGATAAAAATACCTCATAATGTTCTCTTTATTGACCTAAATAGCTACCATTAAAAATCTCCAGACAAGTCTGCAGCCATGCTCCCCTTTTCAATGTTGCGGTATCATGAAAAGACAGGAAACCTGACCCACAGTAGGTGTCTAAACAAAAGAGTCACACAAAGGTCTTGTTGATTCTTTAAAGTAAATACAATGATCTGTAAATTGCAACATCAGAAGGAGTTACAGAGACTCTCTTCTTTGCATAGGATTCGTCTTAGAATTTCCCCAAAATAATTTCTATTAGAACCAAAGCATAACTTTTTTGAAAACCACAGCTCCTCTTTCAAAAACTGTCAGCCATGGAGAATTCAGCAAAGCCCTTGACAAGTTGTTCCAGTGCTTAACTATTATCGCTTGCAGAAAAAGCATGTTATTCCCTATCTAGACCAGTCCATCTTCACATTTTAGCCAGTTAAACTCACACCTGCTAATCCAAACAGCCTTTTACTTCTCTTGTTACTACTCACAGAGAGGGGTTAAATTGCTTCTTAACCTTTTCCATTGTAAGCTTTTAGTTTTTCACTGGTGCAGGGCATTTTGTAATCCTTTAAACATTCTCATGGCTCTTCTCTACATTTTTGGCACCATTTTCAATATCCTTCTTGAATTGTCAATACCGGAATTTGACATAATCAGCCCATAACTGAGAAAGAATGCCAAATGAAGGGGTTATGCAAGCTTTCTTCTCACACTAGGTTCTCCTTGTTGTTTCCATTATTTTGCACCTGGTGATGCTTTTCAAAAAAGGAAAGTTAGAAATATGGGGCTTTGCATTTCTGTCTGGAAGATGTCCCTTTTCCATGTGGAGGGGCATCTTCCCTAAAAACTAAACCAGAAATGGGCAACTAAGCCAGAGATGGAATAAAGTAGATTTTTGGTTCAGTTGGCTGGTTTATTTTGTTTGTTGCTTGATTCACCCTTTTTTTTGGAGCCTTAGTTCTTTTTTATACCTCCTACAATGTGGCAACTTCACTAACATAAGAGAAGTTGTTAAGGATAACACAGCAAAATTATGTGGCAGTTTAGACATCAGTCAAGATGAAATTAAAAACACTGAAATTACTCATTTTGTAGCCCATATACACATATGTTAGCAAGGGATCTAGTAAGTGTGTGTGTGGTTTTAAAGAACCCCCAGAATCTTACTTTTAACTTTACTTTTATTGTTTTCTGTAAAACCATAGTTGCTTTAGCAATATTTGGGAAATGCTAACGTGTTATTTGGGAATCAGCTGTGAAAATAACCTGATGCATCTATAGCACAAATAGGAAGTCCAGTACTCCTCTGCAGTTAAACTGGGCTGAAATGGTGATCTAAGGAAGAGTTTAAAAACTATATGAAGATTCAATAGGACAGTAAAAGTGACTAAGTTTGGGGAATAAGGCTGAAATGAAAATCAAGATAGTAGGTTCAGTCACCTAAGAGGATACTACTCAGCAGTTGAAATTAGTTCAAATAAACTGATCAGGTGGGAATTAAAAAAAGAAAGAGCTATAGATCATTTGTATGAAGGTTTATAGCTGTATAAGCAATTTAAAAGTTTCTATTTCTCTTTCAAATGGGGGGGGAATGGGTGAAACTGTCAAGAGAATTGCTAGAATGAAGCCATTTGGAAAGAGAGAGAGTGACAAAAATAATTCTTCAGCCATTACCACAGAAATTGGCAAAAAGTCTGGGAAAGTGTCATTGTAAATAACCTGAAAGCTCCAGGGTAGATTATTTTTCTCATGGACGTATGGATTTTAGAATTTTCTTATATCCTTTCAGGTCCTGGTCATCTCATAAGCATTTTGGTTTCTGATTTCCTTATGATGACATTCTCACCATGTCCGAGAAGGAGATTTTAGTAATGATTTTTTTCTTGAACTTTGTGAAGATGATCTTTGAAGAAATACTTTAAAAATGTGATATGGTAGAGGCACATGCAGAGGAAGTATGTGGAGCAACCACCCTCCTTCTGTATTTGTTGTTCTGATGCTAGATGTCTTTTAAGAAAGATGTAAATCTTGTTCTCCCTTTCCACATCCACAGTAAAAGCAATACATTTACATTCTTTTGTTTGTGTATGTGTGCTGAATGTGCCTGGATGAGCATTACTGAACTACTGCATAAACTTTGGGAGCTCTTGTTGTAAAGACAGGCCTTTAACTTCTACATTGTAAAGACAGCCTGAATGTGAGTTTAAGAGGAGTTTCATGAGATGAGTTCTGCCTGCATATCGCAGAAGCAGGTTCTGCAAAGCTCAATGTGGGGAAAAGCCAAAGCAGCTACTGCTGCTGTTGCAGAAATCTTTAGGTGATCTGTGTGCATTGTAATCAGCCCGTCTTGGAAGGGCTCCCAGTTCACCCCATTCCCTGTCTGTGGAGGAGGGCTCCTTTGACTCTCTTGCCATATGGAAACCTTGTTGGACTTACCGCTGAAGACTCTTCACTCAACTTTAAAGAAAAAGGTCCCTATTGAACAAAACTGAAGGCAGTGGGAGTAAGGATGAGGAGACTGGCAACAAAAGTCCTGAAATACCTTCAACATGTTGGTTTTGTATTTGTTCCAGTGAAGATTACAGGGAAGCTGTTGTCATTTTATTTAGAATTGGGTTTTGGCTTTTTTAAAATGAGTGAACTTCCACGGAAAATTGCCTGCACACATAAAGCTCATTGGGACTACTAAGGTGGGTGCCTTATTGGCAGCCTCACTGAGAGGGTCTAACAGCAAAGCTGCAGGGTCAGTCTGACCATGGTTCTGAAGATGTCAGTGCAGCTTGTTTTGTACCCACCTGAAGAATGGCATTCACCAATGCTTTCAAACCAACCTCAGTGAAAAGCACTAAGTTTAGGTCTGAAAATTACAGGGAATTAAATACCACCAAATTTCAGCACTGTACAAAAAAATACACTCACAGTTACAACCCAGACCATTCCAAATGTATATAAAATTTGATTTTAATTGGCTATAACTTCAGGAAAGTTGATATGGTCTATTTTGTTATGTTATTTTAGAAAACAAATGCAAAATGTTTAGTTAACTTTAAGCAGCTCTGAAACTTGCCTACTGTAAAGCAGCTCTGAAACTTGCCTACTGTAACCCATAATCCTCTGATATTTTTAGATAAATGCTTTTAGACCAGACACTATGAATGCAACAGATTCTACTTAGCCTTCTGTGGTTTCTTAGCACAAAAATAATCTAGGACTAAACAAACAGTAATGGGAAAAAACCCAAACCAAACAAAACCAGAGAACTGAAGTATTCCTACAACTTGAAGAATTGTGTCATGTCATTAAAAAAAGTTCATGCTTTCATTTTTATTTGTTATATGGAACTTTTCTTAGCAAGGATCGTCTAACACTGCTAGAACTAATGTGCCATCTTACCTGTATTATACTAAAATATCCCTGAGTAGCTAAGTACAGCTGCTTCTCACAGGGATTCACAAAAAAACCCCAAATTGATCTTTATTCAACTTACATTTTAAAAAGGCTGGGCTTTTTCCCTTTTGAATAGCAAGGAAAATATCCAGCAAAATAGGATAAAAATTTATGAAAAATACTCTCAATGCCTATAATGCCAAAATTCTGGAGATGCCGTCAATAACTCTGTCATCACTGACATGAATCAACAATTCATAATACTAAAAGATACATTTTATACATTTCTGATCATCAGTCTTCTGTGCCCTATTATGTGTTTTTCCTTTCTTAAAGGTTTTTTTTTTTATTGGTTTCATTCCCTCCTTTGCAACTCTTAGAAATGTTCCCGTCATCGTAACATCAACTCATTGTTTCCTTTTCCCAAAACTTAAATTTCTACAAGTCTTCTGCATCTGTGTATCTGTATAATTAGCTGGAAGTCTCATTTTTCATTTAAAAAAACTAAATAATACTTCTGTTCATTGTGGTTGTCAAAAATATCTTAAGAATATAAAACTCAAATGCTTTGTGTCCAAAATGAATGTTAAAAAAATTCCAAAGTTCAAGAATTCTCATGTTTTTAAGCCAACCTTTGTATGTTAGACCTTTTACTCGTATTTTGAATGTTCATATTTAGTGGTACTGCACTCATTAAAAATAAAGGTTATCAGAGCATCAGCTCCATGAGTAAATGTTAGATAAACTGAATGCAGGAATTTATAGCTAGGATTGTATCAACCCTTGGGCCTGGAAAGGGGTTTCTTTTTGCCCCCACAGATTTCTGTTTGGGAATCTCCATCCTCCAGAAAAACAGATGTAGAAACAGAAGGCACTCAATGCAGATAAAATTGCTTTTTAATCTAATGCAACTATTTATCTTTGGTGAATTTAAAAGGTACCAGAGATGTGGATCAGTACTTACCAATACCAAACATGTCCATTAAATATATGCTCCAAAAGGGGAGTGGAAAGTTTTCCTTTGAAAATACAAAGTATGAACAAATTTATCCAACATGTGGAACCGAGAAATTGTTTTATTACTGTCTCATCACAGCCTACCTGCATGGTATAATAGGCATCTATATATAACCTTACTTATCCTGCTATTGTATATTGCCTGTTTATGTTGAAATCTTACAGTAGCCACACAGGTTTTCTGCTTCACTGTCCAAACCATGCATGATTTCATCTTTCAGGAACATTCACAGGAAACACATGTTTTCAGTATAAAATGGGCCTAATGTACCTAATCTAATTACGGACTTAAGGTCTAGCATATGAAATACAGTGAAACATTTTAAATTCTATTAACATACATGGGACTGCAACGGTAAATTAGGTATAAATTCAAATTGAAGATATATAAGAAGTCTTGGGCAGGATGATCCAATTTTTACATAGGCACAACATGTTCATAGTACAGTTAGTGGAGGCCTGTAAGATGGTAGCTGGTTAAGCTGCCACTACTTCAGTACAGTGTCACATATCCAAAAAGACTCTAAGGTACTTTACAAGCACTAAGATTCAAAACTCCAATGAAATATACTTTTCCCTGGCAAAACAGAAGGCAGTGAGTGGCCATGCAGCACACTTCTTGTTCCAATGCTCACAATGTTTTGCACAACGTAAAAAGGCTTTCATTTTGTTTTCCTGGGCACAATATTTTTCCTCATAATTAACTCCACTGGCTATTTAAAAGTTTAGCTTGATTTACTGTGGTACAGAACCAGTTTCAAAACAGATCTGACTGAAAAGTTACTCCCTTAGTTACCCATATGGATTACAAGAAAGAAACAGTAAGAAACACCAGCAGAGTATCAATACTATACGCGAGTCCATGCTGGTGCCCAGCCTGATGAAACAATGTGTTGATTGAGCAGAAAACATTGACAAAATAAAGCAATTCACTCATTTAAATCTTGAAGTAAAATTTCCAGTGTCTTTCCTCTTATCACTTTCAAACAACTCACTTGTGTGTCTTCTGGGGAACAGACTCAGATTTTCCAGAGTCTTCAGGTGCTAATGCCATCATGAAAAACACACAGGGCTCTGGTCCCTGGAGTAATTTCCTGTCTTCCTATTCATAACCAAGCATCTACACATAAAATAGTAGAAGCCCAAATAAAACACTTCCAGGAGACATATTTTGATTATGCCTAACTGCAAATGCACCACTGTAAGTTTGATCTGCAGAACCAAAGTTCAGCTCTTGTCAGGTCAGTGTTTGGTTTACTGATTAATTTTTCAACAAAATGTTCACCTCAAGTTCTTAGAATGATTTTAGGCAGTAGAACAGGGACTCTAGTGTACTCTGGAGTACTGGTGAGGCATGTAAATGCCATTAGTAATGCATTACACTTACACTATGTGTTAAATTCAAAAGAGTATTCAAATAAATAATGTTTGTTTATTATGAAATTACTTGTTGACAAAAGCATAGAATCATGTCATTTTTTTTTCAGCTGATTGTGGAATTCACATCCTTTGAGTTGAAGTGGCACACAAAATTGTCCCAAAGCATTTAACAATGTTTATGACAAGTAAAAATTAAAAAAGCCCCACAGCAACAAACATGATACTTGCTATAACACTGTTAATCTGTGCTTGCTTTTAATACTTTGCATCAAGGAAAATAATTATTCACCATTTGCAGAGGGTGATGGCTAAATCCACCCTCTGTATCTCGTAAGATTTGACCACATGCTTTCAGCTCTCCTAGTGTTACCTTTCTTTGGCTGTGTTGGGGCAGGCTGGCTCCATGACGTACCCTGCAGTCCTGCTTTTGTCACCAGGCTCTGCCTGGTTACTGCTGGCTGCTTGCATCTATGTTTCCTCTGCAGGTAGTCACAGTGCAAAAGGCTAGGAAGAGGGTGTCAGTCTGATGACCTGTCATATTGGGTCAGCATATTGTTGGTCCTTGCAGACCAGATGGCTGGGGAATACACTGGTTCCAATAGGAGAGAGGGAGATTTTAGTCCATTTATACAAAGCCTGACATTTTCAGGACAAAGTAGCAGCAAATAAAGAAGGGAAGGGATGCAGAGATAACTAAGAGTCAAGGACTGAATGAGTTTCTAAAAAGCAATTAAGAAAGGATGACAATTATTATCTGCTATTTCTGTGAGATTATAATGGCCTAAAGACAAAGATATAAAAAAAATGTAATTTCATAGACATCTTTCCTTGGTGTGATAGTGATTTTGCTGCATAGATCTTACTGACTGTAGTAACAGTTAGGCAACTCTGAGGTGTGAAGCTCTTAGAAGAAGTATTTTACAGTTTCTCTTGAAATACATATAGAAATGTGTACTACAGAAATTTTGCTTTTGTTATATAATTTTAGTGTTAAAATTTAGCAGTCACCCTTCTCCACAGTGCAGTGGAGTTGACTGCCTTTTTGATGTCTGCAGGCCATCAGACAGACCAATGCACTCAGGTTCTCTGCAGGTTCTTTGCATGAAGAATTCCTTGGCCACAGATACTTCAGTAATTACTGCCCTGTTGTAAAATGAGATTGTGCATACCTGTCTGACGTGTGAAACATACACAATCTTCTTAGACTTTTCTAGGCCTTGATGAAAAAGGAGACACTTAGTGCTTCAGTTCCTGTATCTGAGGGATTAATGAGGTTATTTCTTAAGTGTTAACACAAGATATGATTGATCTGAAAAAGTAGCATAGAAGTATCACCTTATTTTGTGAACAGAGTAGGGCAGGAGCTGGCTTGCATTTAGAAATACAAACTACAAATGCGAACACAAATACAAATTTATTATGTTGGAAATTTTCTTCCAGTTGGAAATATATTCATGTGAAAAGGAAAAAAAAAAAGGGGAAACTGACCTCATTAACACTTCTAGTGTGGTTGCCTACATTATGAAAAGGAGGTGACTAAGAGAGGTATGACACAGGTCTCTAAAAGGATAGACGGCTCAGAGAAAGCAGGTAGGCAGTGATTAGTCAGTATGTCTTACACCACGAAGCTTCTACACTCACACAATCAAGTGACTTCAAAACAAACAGAAGGAGGTAGTTGTGCAGGCAACACAGAGTGAGTTGGTGCAATCTGGTTATTCATTACATTGTGAAGTCAAAGAACTGAGAGTGACAAATTCCTATGGGAGACAGGTCAGTCAGTGGCTATTAAAAGGTTTTTCAGGTGGAGTTTTCAGTTTGGGAAGTTCTTAAGTGGTTAGGATAGCTGTTCTTTCATTTCTCCCTTACATAAATGCGAATGGCCACTAGTGAAGAGTGGATAGATAGTAGAGCTGGAGGGATTTCCAGCTGCTTTTATTTCCCTTTTTCCTGAACTTTGTGGTTTTCCGTAACTTAATCCATTCGTAACACTGAAAAACTTTATTTTCATGGCATTTTATTGGCTTTTGTCATCCAATGGAATTTTCTCAATTAGACCACTAGATGGGCTGTCATTTTGCCTGTGCACTGGCATTTGTGATGAGGTAGAGGGACTATCCTGACAAAGTCACTCTTACATTGAGCTACTGTTGGATGCTCTAGAACTGTTTGTTCTAGAATAAGTCTTCTCATCGAGTGAGAGATGTGTTTAGTAGCAGGAAACACTGACACAGATTTAAAAAGCCCAGCTGAAGTGGGCTCAAATACCAAAATTTCTGCAGATGCTGTGATTTTTAAATTTGTTCTATAAACTGGAATGATTTTGTCATGAGTTCCTATCCAGGAAGGACTCCAGGATTCTTTCCTGTGACGTTGAATGGTTGAGTGATTTTCTAACGCTATGGAGGTGTTGCTAGATTTTCTAATGCCATGGAAGTGTTTCTAGAGTGGATGGAATATTTTTCCCCACTTCTAAGGAAAGCTTCATTTGCAGATTAAAGAACTCTTTCAAAATGAAGTGAATCACTTGGTAGTTAATAATAGCTTGGCAGTAGGTAGTAATAGGTAGTAGTTTTCAGCATAAGCAATGGCAGAAAAACTGAAGGGGAACTTGTTCTCACCTACAGGGCTTCTGCTCCCAGCTGCTTAAATTAGGTGCAGAAAATTAAATGTTGACTGTCCATGAAAATGTATGGTACAAGCTAAATATCGGGTGCAGGCTGGACAGAAGATATGTTAAGTACTTACTTCCTGGAAGGTTGATTTTTAGTAAGTATACATGCTGAAATATGAAAGTTAATTACTCAGCATCATACACTTTAATGTGTGGCTGACCTTCCGCAAAGCTCCAAAAGCAGCTCTGGGTAGCCTTATTAGGTACATGTTTCCCCAGCTTCCAGGCTTAACATGAACCCAGGAAATGGTAAATCTATGCAGTTACATCAATTTTGCATGACCATTAAACATTAAATGGATGCAAGTGACTGTAACTCATTTGCTGCCCAGTTTATATACCCTGTATACACAGTCTTTTACTGGATTTCGGTCACCACTGTATTTCTGCAAGCTTATGCTTATATTTCACTGATTTCAACAACATGCCAATAGAACAGAGCAGAATGGAATTCTATTTGATATTGTGCCTGAGAGTCTGAAGACACATTATATTAGAAGGCCATGGGAGAAAATCAGTGCTGTGATTGGTAACTCCACTATAGATTAATTAGGGCCAGAGGCAAAGGATTAAGCCCAGCACAATCCTTCATGCAGTTTTATTGCAAACACAGTTTTAAGCAAACTTCTCTAAGACTGCTCCAAGTTGACGGTCATGTTGTATGGCCTTGCCAAGGCTTTCTGCCCCCAGAATTTTAGAGTCTTTCTGTCTCTGGGTATAACATGGTACCAGTGACATTGTGGCAATGTGAATGAAACCTTCAATGATCCCTGGTGCTGTTGTGATGTAGAATGTCATTTCGCTTGTTTGGTCATTTTCTACAGATTGACAAGTACATTTTAGACACTTCCCTCCCTCCCCCAATTTATATAATGATAAATCATTGTTATCAATGCACAGATTCCTTATGAGGGAACCTTTGCTGGCTGGACTTAAGTTCGACATTACTCCTTATCTATATGACTTCCTCCGAGAATTAGAATAGTGCTAATTAAGTAGTACCAAAAGTGACAATAGAGATTGATTTGTTTCTGCCTTGGACTATAATAAACATAATGTCTCCTCTGTGCCCTACATGGAATGTCCTACTCTCATCTTATTGCTCATACGTTGCAAAACTGCTTGCAGCATTGTAGCCCAATGATCAGTAGCATTTTTAGATAACATAGCAAACTTTTGAGGTTAGAGGTTTGTTTTTTTGTGTGGTTTTTTTTTTTGTTTTTTTTTTTTTTTAATTAAAACCAAAAAAGAGTTGAAGACTTCCCAACTTTATTTCTTTTGAGGCATGCTCAGCAGGCAGAGGAACCAGAGTCAATAGAGTCAATAGAGTAAGGAAAAACACATATGATGAGAACATGAAAATCCTGATAAAGCAAGTGAAGTCCCAGCTGCAAACACATGGCAAACCCTTCATTACTGACCCAACCATCTTAATATCATGGAAAACAACAACTGCTGCAAATCTTAATGATTGTTATGGTAAATTAAAGCATGTGAAGTCATCTATTGTTATAATTTCAACACAATTAGGAGTAACTTCTCTTTGGTGGTCTGTGTATGTAACATATTAAATGTTTTACTGACAGTGATGCATCTCAAAGCAAATGCAGTTTCTTAATGCTTGAAATGCAGCTTTCCAGAAGTGTGCTCTCTGCTGAAGGTCTTCCATAATCGTGGAACCAAGATCTCTTATCTGAAGAACTTTCTTTATCAGCACATTCCTGTGCAACTTTGGTGAATTGCTCATCCTGCATGTAAAGTAGAAGCACTTCTATCTCTACACATCTCACACCTACTGTAGCTCCAAAATAGCTCTCAATTTACAGTGCCTCTGTAACAATTACTCTTTGTACAGTGTTTTCCAGGTCAAACAGCTCTTTTTAAAGAACTAATTTGCTCTGTTTTGATTAAATGATTATTCATGACCTAGTCTCAGTTTTCTCTGATATTTTGACTATTTGTAATGCTTGCTCAGGTAATCCCACTAAAAAAATACGGTTTACTTGGGTATCACTTACCTTTGCTGTGCTTTTTTATTTGTTATCATACCTACTCACCTACATCTCATGGGATTATTTTTATTTGGTTGTTAGGCAGTTGACACTTTTTACACCAGCATTTCACAAATGAGCTCTGCTGTGAAAGACGGGGATATAATTACTCTACTGTAGCTATGGGGAGGCAAATAGTTGCAAGCATTGAATTAGCATCCAGAAGTAGCTTCAGTGCTTCAAAATAAATAATATTGCATGGCTTGTTGCAAACAAAATACATTCTTTTGTTAAAAATGTATAAGCAAAGTGAGGATTAGATTTGTGCTTTTAAGGGGAAGTTAGGGTTGTAAGTCAGACCTGTGACAGGCCCTGGTATAAAAACATTACTATGTTGCCCAGTGATATCTGAGGACAACACAAAAAGTACTGAACAAATTGTACCTGCAGCACAGAAGGCACCAGAAACCACTCTCAGAATAACTGAGTGCATAAAACCAGAAGTTCTTGAATATATGGGAAAGGAGCAGCATAAATAAAATGTTATTTCCCAAGAGAGAAAGTGGAATACATCAAACAGACTCTGAGTGAGAAAGAAACAATTATACTGTAGAATCTCCCAGGAAAAGAAAGTGAATTTAGCTTCCCAAGATTGTTCCAGTGTATGGTGTTAAACTTTTATTATGGGTACATTGTTTTACCCAGCTGTCTTCTCAAGTGAAGCAGCTCTCTAGGTCCTTAGGCTCCAGCCTGACTGATCTAGAAATACCCAGGTAGTGCTCTGTGGTCTGTCATTTTAATTACACAGTGTGCTTGGCAGTAGTCATCTTCTTTTACAATACCTTGTTGGAGATCAAGCACCATCAACATCCCTCCATGGTTTTATTCCTGGAGCTCGTGTCTGTCAGTTTGGTTATATAGACTTTACTGTCACTTCTGCAGATTTTGTCAGGCTGTGTCTGCAGAAGCCTCTCCAGCTCCCTGTCCTTTTGCCTTTACAGTCTCCAGCCATTAAGGAGCCTCTGGACTTCAGAATTAACTTTGCAGTACCCCATTAAACACAGTTATTTTATCAGTCTTGCAGTGTTTTTACTGAGTCTGTTTGCAGCTGAGGTAGAAGGATCTGTTCAGTTACTTGCTGATTATGTCCTGGTAGCTTTTGTCGGTTTCTTCAAGTCTCAGTTGCAAAGTCCTAATGTTGGGTCACACTGATGGTGCAGGGCAGCTCATGGCTGTGTCAAGACAGCAGGCTGCAAAGCCTGTGCCCAGCTGGCCTTTTGCGGACAGGGAGCACAGCTTTTTCTTGGGTCTATCCCCAGCCACAGTAACCATTGCATGTGTGCATCTGGGTATCTCTGTGTAAGGCTGAAAGGGCATGTGCTGCTCCTAACAGGGTGAAGGGCCCTTTTATGCCATGGAAAACACTGATTTTGCAACATTAAGGACTTGTCAGAAGTGTGAGGATAAGACCTAATTTGCATGTTCACCCACATAAATGTGCAAGCATTTTCTGCTTGCATGTACAGTAATGGATACAGTAAAATTAAAGTTATTTAGTAGCTTCCTATGGAAGGTACCATCTGCTTCAATGTAATATTTAACATTCAGTATTCTATTTATAAACAGGAAGAAGTATAGACTTCAAAGCTGGATTTTCTCTTCCCAGCACTATGGCCACCTCAGAAGCTATATATATATGTATTTAACATGATACAGATCTACAGACCAAGCCCTGTGTGTTTAAGTGAAGGAACAGAATGTGAAAGTGAAGGCCTATACAGCCTCCTCCCAAGCTTAAACTAGAAGCAATCAGTGGGCGATAATTCTTCTAATCATTCTACTTTCATTAAATAATCACCAGCATGTGGAAATATATTAGAGAAATAGAAATTGCATAACTACTGTGCTATGATACAGATGTATTTATAAATAGATACTGCAAAAGAATACCTATTAGGTTGATCTAACAGTTTAGCTTTAGTCTTGTCGCTAAAAATTGTTCTTTACTCATCAAAAGAAAAAATTGGTTGTCTATGAGATGTGTGCACATACGGTATTTGGATTCAATCCAGTTTCTGTGTGGACCAAGTAGCTGAATCCAGGCATATGAAGGAGTGAAGGAACAGTCCAGATGGGTTTGTGGCTATCTGTTTGAGCTAGCCCACGAAGCAAAGCAAGCCAGGGTTTGTCTGGTTTGTACATGAAGGCATGAGGGGAAAACACTTAGAGCAAATGCTTATCAATTAAGTAGTTTTGGTTTTGTATTACGTCTTTGTAAGCAAACGATAAATTGTGCTGTGAAGCAAGGACTTTTAAAGGACACAGTAGTGGTGTTTGCTTCCCTCCTCTGGGCAACTGCCTGCCAGGTTACGAAGTGTTTGACGATCAAAGGCAAGTTAACATATCCAGTGAAACAGCTTGCAAATTTGTTAGGTTTTTTTTAGTAATAATGATGATTTTGCAGAATCTACTTTTGGGTTTTTTGTTTTTGTGGGGTTTTTTTGTTTGTTTGTTTTTGTTTTTGTTTATATTAGCTTTGAATTAGGAAACATACCTATGAATTCATGTTTCAAATATGATCCAGAGAAAAATGTGTAACTTGCAAGATAGGTTTACAAATAAAAAGCTGAATATTTCATAACTATGCTGTTATGGTTGCCAGGAGGATCATCTGCCAGGAGTATTGATTTCAGCCATCTTTAGTCAGATAGAACTCCTGGATCTGTTTGAAAAGTTTAAGCTGCTTTTGTTACAAGTTCAAATGGGTTGCAGGTGCAAAAACACCTGCCTTTTTGATACGCCCACAAAAAGATTTGAAATGAAATCAAAATGCAAACAAACACAGTACATTTTCTGATAGAGAATAGGAAAGCACAACTACCTGAATTCTAAATGGATTTATTTTCAGAACTTATGTTTGACATTCTGGGCTGACAATGAAAAGTCATTTTGACATTTCATGCTGAAAAGCTGCATTCAGTTCCTGCCATAGTTGGCTCACACTGCCATCAACATGTACTACATTTCTCCTCAGGAGAAAAGGTACAATGCCGACCTTCTGCTCTAAACCTCTCTCTCATTAGACCCATGAATTTGAACCTTCATGTGGATTTAGGACAGGAAATTGCATAAAACTTTTTTGTTAAAATATTGTATTTTGATTGGTGTTTTATCAAAAATATTACATGGATGTTTAGTCAAAACTTTAAAGGAGGTAAGAGAAGAAGGCTATAAACTTGTGCATGTGCTTGTTTTGAATGTCATTGGATTACAAACCAGGGAAGAACAGATCTGTATTCCTAGGAGTTCAAATACGAAGTAATGCAGAATTTAAACATTAAGAGGGGATAGCCTCTCTACTCTGCATATACTCTTGTCTGACCCTACTGAACTGTGATGTTTGACCAGGAACACATCCAGCTGCAAAAGTGATTTCCTTCGGCATGTAAATAAGTTGTGTGTCTTAAAAACGATCATGACATAATTAAAGAATATAAAATCATTGCTAAATGCCAAGAAAATTGCCACCAAGCTAAGATAGAAATACCTGCAGCCTGAAACACTTTAGACTTATTTTCTTTACATTTGACAGCACAGGTTATTTATTTATCTCCTTTTTCATATGCCAGAATCGTGCATGTACATATGTTTATAAGTATGTACTTACCTGTTCATGAAGAATGAAAATTATTTATGGGCACTAAGATGTACATAAATAAAGATGAGATCCCTACTCTGCGACTCATGGGTTTTATCCTGCAAGATTTTGAATGTAGGAAGAGATGAGGAGTGTCTCAAAGTCCCTCCCATTGAATCAGCGGGAGGGGATTTTTTTTCCTGCCTTGCAATCTGCTCAGGGTGTTGCACATCAAATAGGAAAGACATCAAGATCCACTTGAGTGGAAATTTTTTCTGGAGACATGCATCAGAAATCACTCATTGTGTACTTTCTTGCCTATATTGGTTGCAAAATACCAGACTAGATGGACAACAGTATGTCTTAATTCCTCATGACCCGATGTTTTCTAGTAGATGTGTGCCTTACTGTTTTTACATACTTGGGACTCTAAGACTTTAGTGAGATTTTCTAAACTTCTGGAGCACCCAATTAAGACCAAAATCAGCAGAAATAAAAAGGGATAGATTTCTGCAAGTCTTAACATTAGGACTCTGGGAACACCTAAAACCAGATTAAAAGCTGACGTAAATCACCACGGTGCGATAAATTGGCCATGATTCCTGCTAAAGCTTACAAATTACCGTTGTTTGCTCATGGTCCTATTGTATCTAGATTTAAGCATAAGGTATCCACATGCACACAAATATCATGCATCATTTTACTTGATTTAGCCCTTTTCAAATACTACATGAAACCCTTTCCCTTTTCTGAAGCTGAGGAAAAACCACTGATACCAATAAACAGGAATTTACCCAGCTCATTAGAGCAGGATTGCTACTGAATGTGTAAATTCTATAAAAAAAAAAAGGTAACTACCTGAAATTTACCACAGAGAGCACTTCATTCATCTTCACCTGCAAACTTAATCCAGGCACTATGAGCCCAACTTTATGGGCAGAAAGGTGATTTTTCTGAGGGCAGAAGGAAGATATTGGTACCCAAATGAAATTCTGGTTTTAAGGAACTGTATTGATACTGTGGTCTTCTTCAGTGCTACTGCCAGAGTGAGTCCCTGCTCCCTTCCAGTTTTAGACATCTACATGCAGATGTAAGTATCATATGTAGGTGGAGACGCACGCAAAAATGTTCTGTTTAATTTGTTTGTATACCCAGCCTTTTCTTTTTTAATCAATACTTGATCATCAGGCAGATATTAGAAGAGTTGTATGGCTGTAAATAATGGCCAGCTCATCTTAACAATGATTTCACTTACTGTGTCTATGTACAGAAAGCATGCATAATTTCTCCCTGTAATAACATTTTCTTGCATCCATAGCTGTCCTTTTTTCAAGTGTTGGCAGATGGGTAGCTGGTAGTAATTTAAAATTAATACTAAGAAGGAATCCCATGTACAAAGAGACCTAGAGCAGAGATTTAAATTTGAAGCAGAAGCAGAATGATGGATAATTTTGGCCATCTATAATTTCTTATTTTAAAATTAAATCACTTGCTAATTAAATTTGATATAATAGGCCCTATCTTACCTCCCTTATTTATCCCATATATGTGAAATCTGAAACCTGATTAGCAATGAATGGAGAAAGAACAAGTTCTAGGTGAGATACTGTTCACTGTTTCAGTCCATCTTTATCTGGAAGAGATGTTTACGGGACTTCTATGGAATAACATGGGTTTGTGAACTCTCTGTACTTGGATTTATAAGCTTATTCATATGTTTGTAAATCTTATTCATCAATAAGCATGTTTATGAACCATATTAATTGATAAAAGTGTTTTCTTGGGAAAATATTATTTCCTCCATCATATAATGTGTTCAGCTCTTACTCATGTTTTACTTGATCAGTTGACAGTCACCAGCCTGGGAGTGGACTGTAGCAGATGCACATTTAGTTTAGTTTTATAGCTACACACTCTTCAATGTACAATTGATGAATCTCCATTAAAAACTCCTGATTGCTAAAGTTATAATACCATCTGATCCTGACAATTATTTTTGCAAACACTGGCCCTCGAAGCTCATCAGCCTCCTCTGTCCTGTCCTTTCTGGCTGCCAAGTCCCTGTTCTTTACAAAATGTTGACAAAACACTGGTGCTACTGAGTGTCTATTTAATTTTTGACTGATTTTCCTGCTGCATGAGATCACTGGCAACTGCTAGAACACACTCTTGCTTTTCCAAACTTTGTGTTTATTTCCCTGAAGATCTTGCCATCTGCTGTGCTCAGCTCCCAGATAAGTAAAATTTTCCATGCTTATATTTTTTTTCCTCTGAAAACATTATCTGTTCCCTGGATCTTTCCAGTTTTCACGAGGTTCTTTATGATCAGCTCATCTCTAAATAACGTGTATCATAACAGGCCACATTACCATAAACAGAGGTACTGATTTTGGCAGTAGGGCAGAGGTTACTGAAGCAATGTTCAGTAAGTAGCATTCCAGATACTATCTAGAGGTCAGCCAACAGAACTGTGAACAACAAATTCATATATGATGCTCTGCATGCAGTGTATGTTTTGTTGGCCTTACTTAGCATTTATACCTCATTTGTTCCAACTTGCTTACTTTTGCCAACCTCAACTTTTCTAAATCATGAAATTGGCTTGAAAGCAATAATGCTTTAAGCATTAATGCTTTTAGAAGTTCTGAACCCAGAGTGCTTGCACTTTCAGGCATTTGCCGGTAGCTAGCAGGAAATGTGCTTTCTTATGGGGAGTGCAGAAGTGACAGCAGATATTCACATAAAATATTGTTACATCAGACATCTCACTTTTAAGAACTCCTTCATGCTGATTTAGTGGCTGAGTTACTCTTGATTAATATTAGCATAAGTAAATGAGAATGCTGCATAAATAACTTATAAAATGACTGCTTGCAGCAAAAATGATATATGTTTTTACCTGTTAGAACTTATATGATCACTTCCCCTCCCTACTGGTTCCATAATATTTCTGTTCAAGAATTGAGTAAACAAAAGCTCTTGGAGATGGATGGGCATGCTGTGCAATTAAATAGAGAACAGAAGCAGTGAAGACATCCATGCAGCCAGACTGGTTAGTTCTCCTGTGTACCATCTCTACCACTCTACAGTACCACAAGATCAGTCTGAGCATACCTGGGGTCAGCCTGAGTCTCACTAGAAGTCATTGCATTATCAGACGGGAATTGGGCTTGATTGCATGAAAGTACTCTTTTCCTTTGCCTTGAAATGTGTTCAGAAATAGAACAGGGGCAAGGCAAAAAAAGAAAGAAAATTAAAAAAAGACCCCAAAACCATGAGTATCTCAGTGTCAGCTGTTTGAAAACTGGAACTGGGGCACAGAGCAGACATTTCTTGTGACTTTTAACTCCAAATGTATTTTGTCTATAGCTTCACCAAGCAAGCTCTTCACATTCTTATGCCCAGGTCCTCATTTATTTTTCTCTCTTAGGTGTTTTCTAGTGGGATGAGAGTGGGAGGTTGCGGGAAAGAGCAGAATGAAAAATGAGTGAGTGTTGTTCGCATGTGGATCCTGGGGACTCCCATAAAACCTAAAAAAGAAGCAGTGGAGGAGGATGTGGCTGGCTGCTGAAGTGCTCTGTGGGCTACATCCTGTGGCCTGTGGCTAGCCCAGAGCTTGCACAACCTTTTTGTTTGTTTGGGGTGTTTTGGTATGTGTGCTAGGTCCTTAGACAATGCTTACTTGTAATAGCATTTGTATCTAATATAAAAAGAAAGACCGTGCCCTGGCACCACATCATTATTGTCAGTACACATCCTGCACACACTTGGTTTGTTGATTAGACAGATAGGAAACTGATGTTTGCTAGCACAATGTTACAAGGATGAACTTTCACTATGGGAACAATGTTAGGGTTTTTTCTCCAACACAATCTGAATTTTAGTCCTACAGTTTTTCCCCAGCTCTGTAAAACTTTTCTGAAATGCCTTTATATCACTTCATGTAGTTCAGCAGAGTGTAAAATAACCTCTTGGCGGTTGCTTTAGTTCTGTCATATTCTGTTTACAAATTCAAAAGAACCTAACATAAATAGCTGTCAACACTTACATATTACTGTGATTCACTGACTTCATCACAAGAATTTTGGTACAGCGGCAGAAAGAGCATCAGTATAAAAATCTTATCTTGAAAACCATTGCAGTTGTTAATCTTTCAGTGAGTGTGCACAGTGAATCTAATGGTTCCATTTGAGATGTAATTACACAGTTGCCAGAGCAGGGCATCACAATGGTACCTCAGCATTAGTGTGTGAGCCTGAACCACCTAGAGTGAAGGGCTTTCTTTTCCTTGTATTGTTCCAAGAGGTACTGCTTTGACCATCTAGATTTAAAAACTTATGTAAATAGGGGGAAGAGGGAAAAAAGAGAAGAAAACAATAAAACCAAAGCATGTATGTCTCTTCTTCTGTAACTTCTATTTATTCATAGGTCAAAAACTTCCTAAAATTCCATTGAAATTTTTCTTGGGGGGGATCAATTCTGACAAAATCCTGCTATACAGTTTTCAGGCCTGAGGAGTTCAGCTTTAAGGAAAGACTATTTTGGGTCTCTTTTTTGTTATAGCTATTTAATATCTAGCTGTAGACGAGGAAAAACTTGCAGCACTGATAGCAAGCTGCCTACCTGTGTTCTTGCGACCTATAACATCTCAGACCTTTATAGTGAAAAGCCATCAGCACACAGCAAACACTGCAGACTGGGATTTAAATCATGTCTGCTGTGCCATGGGAAAGGAGAAGCAGAGAGACTTGTTGATCCACTTTTACATAACTGTGCAGTGGACAAATAAGCATCCAGCATGTGTTATGTTGTGGAAAGCGCTAAGCTGCAGCATTTCCTTCTCAGTTCTCCACACTAAAATGCACAAACACTGCAGGAGAGTTTGTGTTGCAAAATGACAAACAGTTAGCTCATCTGTGGCTACAGGAGTCTATGCAGGTGAGACTGAGATGTCCTCAGCTGGTTCAGTTCAGCCTTGTGTCTGGAAATGCAGTCTTTGGGGACGTCAGTTTGACATCTCTTCTACGAGGACTGATTTCTCGGAGGCCACCATGTTACCTTGCTTCGGTGCTGATTCAGGAGGCTCTGAACTGCACAGAGACTATTCTGGGCAGTAAATATATCCTAGGAGATATATTTAGCTCTTGTGGAAGCTCATGAAGCCTCACTGAAATAAGTGAACTAATTGAGGAGTAAGGTAAAACCACTGGCTTTAGTGGGTTTTATGCACAGGCTGAATGGACTGAGTGTTGTCTTCCTTTTTTTTTTCTGTATAAAATGGTAAACAAGGTGCATCTTAGGGCACAGTTCTGGCTAAAATGTTCCATCTAGCTACTCCAATTGATGAAATTAATCTGGCAATCAAATGGATAACTGGATAAAATCGAACAAAGTAATGGTGGACTGTGAGCAATAACTTCTATAACAGTACTAGAAAGATGTCCCATTTTGTCAGTGCCATGAAGCAGTCAGGTATGAGACTTTGCCACTGAGCTTCTGAGAAAAACAGTTATGTGTTTTCAGGCACTCAGTGTATCATATTTAGGAAAAAGACTCACATAGTCAGCAGGCTAGATTGATAAATTTGTTGGCATAATAAAAAGAACTTTCTGAATTAATTGGAGGTGGCAAGATGACAAAGGGCATCCAGCATTCAAATATGTGATTCCTAGGAATGAGAAGCTGCCATGGATTCTAGCTCTTTGGATAAAGGCCAGATTTTTATGCAAACGAACAAGGCATGAAACTGCTTCACTGTGGAAACTGTTCACTCGGAACTGCCTAGTCTGGGTGTCCAGGGCTCCATGGGAAAGCCTCATCCGTGGAGGCTGAAGTTTCTTCCTGGCAATGGCTGGGGAGAGCAGAGCAGTTTTTACCTTTACTCTATCTGACAAGGATTTTGCTTTGGAGGGGACTAAGACTGTCTGGCAGAACTGTAATTACACTCAGGTTTATTGTGGATTGTACAAATTAAATGATGAAGACATATAGGTGTACCAGAAGAAATCCAGACTGCAGTACCTTGGGAGTCTCAGCAGCTCAATCTTGATCAATGCAGGAGGAAGCGGTGTGACTTTGGCAAGCTGCTACCTTCTTGTTGTCTAGCTGTAGCTGGTCACTGTTTTTTTTACTGGACTACAGTTCTTTATTTTCAGTTTATTAAAAATAACTGATTAAAAAATAAAATACATGAACAAAAATGTACAAACACATGGTTCACATTTTATGGGAATTTTGGTTTGGTCGCGCTTGAAGCCACGCACATGTTCCACTTGCACACATTCTGTTGTATACATTGTGTATATAGTATGACCAGTGCACCCACAGACAGCTAATTTTTAATTCAAGTGCTTGATATTCTCAGCAAAAGTGAATTCATAAGTAGTGTGTGTTACCAGGATTTGTGCAAATCGTGTTTTACACTTGCCTGGGTTTCTATTTCCTAGCCACTAAAGCTCTTAGGCTGTCTAGTCTAACTTTTTGCATAACAAGGCTAATGGTATCTGCAGTGTGTTCAGTATCTTGCAGCTGAAGCAGACAGCGTTTTTATATAGACATCCAGACTTGATTTAAAAACTCCAAGCCTCATAGTATATTCCAGGGCAAGCAATCCCAGGGGTTAATTACCTGCACTGTTAAAAATGTGTGTCTTGTCTCCAGTTTGAAGTTTGCTGAGTTCAGCTTCCAGGCTCTGCACCTTTGAATGTGAAATGTGAAACTCTCTTTTTGTTGATTACTTGTACAGTTTATCCAAACAAGGAAAGGAAATGATTCTCTGCAGCTAGTGAGTAGGGCGAGCAGGAGGGTGTTAGTATTCCTGCCTTTCTGCAAAAGCAATTATGAAAGATGCCAAGCAGTGGCTTTTAAAGCCCTGTTTAATGTGGCCTTGAACACTGCCAGAGGTGGGGCAGCCGTAGTTTCTCTGAGCAGCCTATGCCAGTTCCTCATCACCCTCATAGTGAAGAATTTCTTTCTATTATCTCATCTAAATCTCCCCTCTTTCAGTTTAAAGCCATTCCCCCATGCCCCATCCCTACATGCCCTTGTAAAAAGTCCCTCTCAAAATATATTTAAGAAATCCAGGAGTTTCCAAAAATACTGTTTTCTTCAAAACAGTTTTTATACTTTTAGTCCAACACAAAGTGAGTGAAAGGCCAGAAAGCATCTGTTTACTGCTAAATAACAAGAAATTATAAAATTTCTCTTCTTCCTCTCTCATTTGGGAATTCAACATACTCTTAGGAGAAAGTCAGTGTCTTTTTTTTAGCATTAATTCCTACAAGTTTTCCTATATGATCTTCATATAATGCGAATATTATATAAGAATGACATGCAAATTATGCAGAACTTCGGAGTAAAAGGCTGGTGTCTGTCCCTAGTGGGTCAGCAGCTGCTTATTCCTCAGTTTCATGCTAATAATTATTTCATTGGCCTGCCTGATTAACTTTATCCAATGTTTCTGCAGTGTCTCCACACCAATCTTTTGACTGTTGCCAGGGCTTAGCAGTTTCTGGAGTGATGTTGTACAGCTTGTCTGGGAAATCTCAGTGCAGATGGAAGCTGGCTGCTATGTGTGTTACTGTTGGCAGTGACTATATATTTAGAGCATTATTAGCAATTTCTTTTCTTTTCTTTCTCTTTTTTTTTTTTTTAATGGATAAACGATAGATTTTACCAAGCTCACCTCTGTGAGTGACGTACTCAGATTTTACCCTAATGCATGTAGGTAGATACTTCAAAGACAGTGGCCAGAGAAAGCTGGAGTCATTCAAAGTACACGTTCTGATGGGGAGAAAGTGGAGACCACTTACAATAATGGAGTTTAAGAATCTCCAGAATACTTTGGAAAGTGTTTCTGGACTCTATGAGCTGGGAATGCTGTGAAATCATAGAATAGTTAGGGTTGGAAAGGACCTTAAGATCATCTAGTTCCACCCCCCCTGCCATGGGCAGAGACACCTCACACTAAACCATGCCACCCGAGGCTCTGTCCAACCTGGCCTTGAACACCGCCAGGGATGGAGCATTCAC
>WYDI02018252.1:0-29539 GCA_009867235.2 Psittacus erithacus
GGGGTGAGCGCGGCCCAGGCCCCGGCTTGGGGGTGCAGCGTCACCGTGTGGTGACACTTGGTACAGCAACCATCGCCTCAAGGGGCTTGTTTTCTCCGCCAAGGCTGTTCTCTCTCTGACTCCAGGAGCATTCTGTCAGCGCCATGGGAGTGGACGAGAAGCTCCAGCTACTCCAAGGTAGGAAAGGGGACACATCCCACAGCAACTGCCCCAGCCCCTGCCTTCTGGGATTTCTGGGTGTCCTTGCCCGTGTCCCAAACCAGGCGTTGCTCCAGCCCTTGAGGCTGACCTTGGCTGTCTACAAGGCTTTGAGTATGGTGTTTTTAGTTATGGTTGTGGGAGAATGAAGGCAGATGGTGGGATGAAGAGCATAGAGCCACCACAGGAGTAAGGAGGGATGCTGTGGGGCAAGGGGGGAGACCCTCATCTTCAAAATTACTTGGCTGTGAAGAATAACCACTGCTTGGCTCTGCTAGTGGCCTCCTCCTGTGGGAGCTTTTGGAGGAGACAATGAGCTTCTGGCACCTCATCACCTTTTCTTAACAAAGCAGGAGCTGTACCCACCACCTTGTAGCTCCAGACCTTTATGGGAAGCCCGGACAGGGTTAGAGACAGGCCACAGCAGGTCCTGCAGGTCCCCCTGGGCTGCTGGTGCGGGAGAGCCAATTGGGAATGCCTGTCCTAAGGGCTCTTCAGGATGCCAGCAGCCTTCCAAAATGTACCAGCTCTTCCTGGGGACACAGGCACAGCAGAGGCAGCCCCACAGACCCTCCCCAGCCCGCTCCTCTCCGCTCTCTCCTCCAGATGATTTTGATTTTGCTGACAAACAGAGTGGCCTTGTCCTCACCTGGGAAGACATCAAGAAGCAAGGGCTGCACCTGATAGAAAACAAGAAGAAAAGCAAAAAGTAGTGGTTGCTCCCCAAGACCTCTGTATGGTCCAGACCATCCGTTGTAACCTTTCCCCTTCAATGTAATACAAGCAGGTGCTTTTCCTTCCTCCCAAGCCTGTGGTAGAGCTGAAACAGGGGGTCCCAGGTGACTTTTGTCACCCAGAACACATGGGGCTCAAACTGCTCCTGCTGCATCCAGCCCTGGGGAGGCAGTGTTGGGGATGGATGTGACAAGTGGCAAAGAAGTACAAGAGGCAGGCAGAAGAAACCAATGGCAGTACATTGGTTTCTGGATTTAGAAAGAAACAACGAACCATGGAATACCTCAGGAAAGCAGCAGCAGGTATCTTCCTGCCACGGTGACCCCTGAGCTGTATGGGGCGTCCCTTCAGTGGGGGAGGGGAGCTGAATGGGGCATGGCAGGGTACTGCTCCCACCACACAGAGACCATGGGGCAAGAGAGCCAATCTGGGGTTCACCCCAAATTATAGAAAAAGAGCTGGGGTTGCATGGGGCTCTCCAGCATAGAATAATATAGCTTTAACCTGCCAGAGGGGAGACTGACATGAACTCTTGGGCAGTTCTTCCCTGTGAGGGTGCTGAGGCACTGGCACAGGGTGCCCAGAGAAGCTGAGGCTGCCCCATCCCTGGCAGTGTTCAAGGCCAGGTTGGACACAGGGCCTTGGAGCAAGCTGCTCTAGTGGAAGGGGTCCCTGCATGTGGCAGGGGATTGGAACTGGATGAGCTTTAAGGTCCCTTCCAACACAAACCATTCTAGGATTCTATGAATAATATAAAGAATAAAAGAATTAATACAGGAAATTGAAGGAAGGGCTGATGCCATTTGGAGTTTCCTGGTGTGGCACAGCTCAGGGAAGGAGGGAAGACTTTTCTTTTTCTGCCCTAAGAAACTCTTATTTCCTTCCACTGCAATTACTGCCAAAGGCTCTACAGTCTGCAATGTCTGCAGCCAATGCCGGTGCTGGCAAGGAACCTAAAATAGGCCATGGGAGAGTTTGCACTGGACCGTTTGCTGTGCAGAAATCTCTGTGCCATGGGAAGGCTGGTCTTGAGTGGGTTTGGGGTTTTTTAGTTTCACATATGTAATCAAATCACATGGATTGAAGCACAACAAAGGGTAGGCACAGGCTGACACTATCATTGGAGCATCAGCACAGGATTTTGTCCCCCAGGGGGAAGGAGAACCAGGCTAAATCAGTCAGCCTGGGCTCAGAGGCTCTACTGGCTGAACTTGGAGAGGAGCCACAGGGAAGGCCACCAGCATGGGGATCTATGCTGGGGTGCTGCAAACTGTGAGGGTAAGATGTGGGACGAGGCAGGTTCACCCGTCCCAGCGCCACCCAAGGAAGCACAAACATTCTCCATGTTGATGTTATAAGGGCTAAAGTTTGTGATGATGATTTGGAGCCCAATGAACAGCCTGTGTTGGCACCACCAGCCACAGGTGCATTTCAGCGTCTTTGTAAAGTTAAGGAGGGAGCAAGGTGGGACTGAGGCAGTTCTAAGAAAGGAGGGAAGAACCCCTTGGGGTGGTTTCCTGCCCCAGCTCTGACCCACAGCAAGGGGAGGTGAAGCAGGCAGTGGATGGGTCTGGCAGCTCCCCATAAGGCAGCTTTTCTCCACAGCAGACCTGTCCCAGCCCTCAAACCTTTTTCGTGGGCTCCTCTGGATCCACTCCACCAGGTCCATGTGTATCTTGCGTTGGAGGCCCCCAAGCCGGACACAGAGCTCCAGGGGGTCTCAGAAGAGCAGAGCAGAGGGGGACCATTCCCTGCCTCGACCTGCTGGTTGCGCTGCTGGTGATGCAGCCCAGGAGGCACTTGTCTTTCTGGGCTGCAAGCGCACACTGATGGGTCATGTCCCATTTGTCACCCACCAGTATTCTGCAGTTCTTTCAGGACAGCTTTCCCATCCATCCATCCATCTATCCGTACCTCAATCCATGATGGATGAGGTGAGGCACAAGGGACTGGGCATGCCTCCATGGTGGGAGGAAGGCTGGTTTTCCAGTCCATTAGACGGAAGTAAAACAAAGCCTAAGGGAAAGCCAGAAATGCAAGTAGGAGACACAGAGGACAGGACTGGGCTGAGCACACCAACAGCACCTGGACTGTTGAGCTTACCTAGGATGTCAGGTGAGGATGCTCATGGTGATGAAGGCATCAGGGCCAGAGATGCCCATGGGATCTCCAGGGGGGCCCTGAAAGCTCAGTGATGTGCCTAGTACCACACAGCCCAGCCCCGCAGGTTGCAGGGGGCAGGTCCAGCCCCATGCCCTGTGCTGGGTGTCACAACAAGCACCCAGGATCACCCCAACACACTGCTCTGTGCTACAGCCAGCCCTACATGAGTGCGGGTGCCCTTCCAAACTGCCAACCCCACTCCTGTGCACCCTTCCTGCTGCTGCCTGGGATTTGGGGGCAGCAGGATTTGGGGATCCCAAGGACAGCCATCAGGCACTCTGTCCTGTGCCAGCTCAGTTCAACAGCACTGTGTGCAAAACAGTGGGGTGCAGCGGGTATGCAGGCCAGGATAACAGGGTGCAGGGAGGAATAATGGGGTGACACCCACTGGAAGGCAGCTCATCCACCCCAGCGCCCACCCCCCCAGTGAAACCACACTGGGGTAACTGAGCACTGGTACTCACAGGACCTAGTGCCTGTGTGTCCCCCAGCAGGGCTCACCCCAGCGTGAGGGTGCAGGGATGCCCAGGGGCAGCACCTCTAGGGCAATTCCATCCTTGGCTCAGGCTCTGCACCCCCCCCACCTCCCCGCCCCCACACCAATTGCCATCACAGCTCAACACCAGCAGTACCCAGGGCCATGTGATCCCAAGGCAGTGTATGAAAAGGTGATGAGCCAGCAGCAGGCAGGCAGGGAACCTCATCCTTTTGTTCCCCTTTCACCTGCAGAACTGCGTCCCAAAAGGTCTCCCACCCCAAGCTGGATACCCCAGTGGGTGCAGCACATGCCCCCTCCAGTATTCATTTTGAGCTTTTGCCAGGGAAACAGGAGCCAGGAGCAGGAGGCCGCATTACTGGCCACCATCAGCCCCCATCCTTGCACGCCTGCCTGGGGCCATAGGGTGCCCAGCACCCACATGGAAGCAACTCAAGGTGTCAGACAAGGTGGGTCAGCCATATTTATTGAGAATGGTTGTGGAGGGATAAAAATATTTCCACTAGCTCTATACGAATTTATAAACCTATACTCTGCTTATCCTTTAATAAATGCCTTTATGACCATCATGCGAAGGTAGGTACTTCTGTAAGAAAATAGCAAGATTAAAAAAAGGAAAGTGCTAATAGACCCTGTGGGGCCCTGCCCAAGGGGTCACTGCCCACGGGGGTCAAGGGACCCTCCAGTGGCATAGGGACATGGGTGGCATATGCTGGATGCTGCCCCAGCACCCTGCAGTACCCACTTTGAGCTTTGACCAGACACAGCTCCCCTCAGCCAAGCTGCCTGGGTACAAACACCACACCCTGGGGTGAATCCACACAGGATACCCCAGCAATCCCACTGCTCATGGTTCTGCCTCTGCTCTGCAGCCTCACCATCCCCTTTCATCTTTCCCTGTACCCAGGGGGTGAGCAGAAGGCTGGCGGGGAGGGTTCAGGTCCATCTCCACAGCCACTGGCCAGGGCTCACACTGGAGACACGCAGCGGTGCTTTGCCAGAGAGCAGAGCAGATATAGACATCCTGAGGGGAGCACAAGGACAAGACACAGGGCTCTGCAGGGCAGCAGCACGGGTGGGGACATCCTGGGGGACCACAGGCACATGACAATAGTACTCTGTGGGAAAGCAGCACAGACGGGGACACTCCGTGGAGTGACACATGGCAGTGCTCTGAAGGGCAGCAACACAGATGGGGACACACAGCAGTGATTTCCTTGGAAGGCAATATAGATGGGATATCCTTGGGGGGACAGTGATGCTCTGCTGGGAAGAGCTAGGATAGGGCCATCCTAGGGCCACACAAGGACACCACAGACAAACAGGTGGCACAAGGTGCTAAAACACCAGTGAGGGACAATGCTGTTGCTGCAGGTCAGGAAGCACCACGGGCACAGGACAGTCATTATTGCTTTATAGGGCAAACACCACAGGGGGCCAGGCTGGGGACCTGGCCTCTGATTTAGGGTTCTAGGAATTTTCTCTGGGCACTGTGATTCCCCAGTGCTCTCCATCCATGGCCCTTCCCAGCACCGAGAGACATGGAGTGCTCCCAAGGGGCAGTGCTCAGAGGGGACAAGGTCCCTGCCAAGGACATGGGGCTGGACACTACTTAGCTTCAGTCCCTCCTTGCACCAGTGCTGGATGGGAGGCAGCCAAGGGGGTCTGAGTGCCGGCTGCCACCCAGGCCAGGACAGTGGCTGCTCCTTCATCCCCTTGGTCACCTGCAGTCCCCAGGAACTGCTGACCCTCTGCTCCAGCCAAAGTCAGGGGGAAGCAACCCCATCCTACCCTCAGCAGGGCAGCTGGGTCAAACCCATCCACCTCCTCTTCCTTGAAGCCTGGGCCAAGCTTAGCATAAAGGCCGTAAGCAGGAACGCCGGAGGTGACACAGAGACAAGGGACAAACATAACATGAGGAGCTGGTGTCTCTCCCCAGAGCTATGGGGGAAACAGGGAAAGCCAAAGCTCAGGGGACAAAGCTGTCCTCAGCCTGAGGCAAGGTGAGCAGCAATCTGGCCAGGCCAGGGGACCTCCAGATTGCATGCAGTCCCCTCACTGTTCCCATGGGATGGGTGCTGATTGGTTGGATAAAGCAATACCACAGCAGCTTAAGGTGGCAGATGCAGTCAGTGTTGTAGTGCGTCTTGCAGCAGGGTCAGGGTAGGATGGAGAGTGATGTGAATGATTCTGATTTGGGGCACAAGGAGGAGGAGAAGGAAAAGGGAGTTAGTGTGAGTCCTTCATCTGCTTCTGGATCTTCTGAAGCATCTCCTGCATACGCCGCAGCTGGAAGGGAGCAGAGAAGGGATCACTGGGGGGCGCTGGCACACCCCGCCCCCAGCTATGCCAGCTCCAGTGCAAACGTATTTGGGTCGAGCAGCCCAAGCAGATTGGGATCACCAGCAGCGGGGGGGGGAGGGGAAAGGGAGGAGGAAGGGGAACCCTTTGATGCTCCTCCAACACCTCCTCACCCTGGCCTGAGGAGCAGCAGCTGCTGGGTTGCTGCAGAAAGGGTGGCCTCGTGCAGCTATGCCATCACTGGGGATAGGGACGTGGAATGATCGGGGGGGCTCAGCCCTACCCCACACTCACCTCCTCATCCTTCTCCCGAATGAGCTTCTCTGTCTCTGCATCTGGCACCGAGGGGATGACAGGTATGGGGAAATCTGTCCCGCTCTCCCTTGTCAGCTTGCTGCAGGCAGAGAAAGGAGGTGAGGGTGCTGCCACATGGACATTCCACCATAGGTGGTGCAACCATGAAGACCCCAAACGTTGCAGGTACCCAGCACCCACCTACACAGACCCTGAGCCCCCAGCCAGCATCACACTGGATCATTTTCCAGGCAGGGGCAACAGGAGCAGCGCCAGGCATTCCCCCCAAACCTCAAGCACTACCCTGACCTGCCATGCACCAATTTAGGAGGCACCACCACAGCAGTGGGTGCCAGGGACCACCTAAAGCACAGATCTTTCTCCATGCTCTCCCAGTTTGGGAAGGATCCTGCTGTGTGTTCAAGCTGGGGTCAGGCTCTCCTTACCCACTATTTCCTCTGCTGCTTTTAAAGCATCTTCAACTTGGCATCTCCCTTCTCTCCCACAGCCCCAGCCCCTCCCCAGCATGGGCTCCCATGGTACCCCACTGCCCAGCCAGCCCCATGGACGCTCAAAACCCCTTTTCCCAAGCATCAGTTCCCATCAGCCTATCGCTGCTGGAGGAAGCTGTTGGCATTCACCTGGGACCACCCCACTGTGCAGGACTGCAGCCTGCCCAATCGATAGCTTCTCCCATGCTAACAGCAATGGGGAGGGACCAGCTCTCCCAGATGAATCCCTGTGGATGTCATGTGCTACCTCAGCGGGTGACAACATGGCTGGGACACCGCTGTAGCGGCTGGCAAGGATCACGCATGCCACCATGTGCCACTGCCACGTGCCACTGCTGGTGCAAAGGGGGGATGGACACAGAGGACGTTGCTGGGTGGGTGGGCTACCCCAGCCCTGCAAGGTCCCGTTGCGCTGGGTGGACTGTGCCAGCATGTCCACAGCAAGGGAGGGGGCTTGGCCATGATTTGAGCTGCTTTGGAAGTCACTGCCTGGTGTCATGGCTCCTCACCATGGGGGCACCCAGCAGAGCACATCAAGCTCCTTCCATCCGTGGCAGCAAGGCAAGGCTTGAACTGGACACTGACAATGGGACAAGTAGCTTCACCAGCCCAGGGCAGACTGTCTACCACTGCCTCCTGCACCCTAAAATCACACCCCCACAGGAGGCTAGTACAATGGGGTACCTGCCCTGCAGTCCTTCACTTGGGCAGCCTTTGGCTGGTAAAAGCTAGGTGCCACCAGACAGTGACACATCCTCCCAACCCCACCTTGCCTGCATGAGCCAGGGCAATGCCACCAGCCCACAGTGTCCTCCCAGCAGCACCGGGGGTGCTGGCACCCCAAGGGCAATTTGTGTGGGCAGCAGGTGGGTGGCCACTGCCTTACCCCGAGAGCTGCCTGGCCCTTGCATGGACACAGAAGGACCAAGACAGTGTTGGGTATCAGCAAGTACTTTATATAGAGGCCAGAGGGGTGGGCATGGGGGAGGGCAGAAGTGGCCCAGCGTGGCTCAGTCGGCAGAGCAGTCGGTGCAGCACAGCCTCAGTGCTGAGGGATGCTGCCTTCTCCGGCAGCACATATGGAGAGACCAGCTTAGAGGCACCTGCAGGCACTGTCAGCCTCCCGCCACCAGCACTGCTGCTTTGGCCCCCCACAACCCACAGAGCATCCACTTGCTCCCACACTGCTCCAGCCCCACAAAGCAGGGTCCCTCGTGGGACCCTCCAGCCAATGGTTGGCTAAAGAGAATGCAAATGACATGAACCCAGCACCGGCTGCTTGCCTGGCTCTTCAGGAGTGGGATGCAGGGTGCCCCTCACTGCTGGAGCAAACGCCAAGACACAACTAGCCACGGGGGACTTAGGTTCCCCTTTGCTGCTGGAGGATCCCCCCAGCCCCAGGGGTCTGCAGGGTCCTCCCACCACTGCCATAACATTCCCCCCCCAAAGCAAGCCCTATGGGGTTTCCCTTCACTACTGAAGCATCCCCCTAAGATAGACCTAGCCTTAGGGGAGACACCAGGTCCCACTGCCAGAGCATCCTCCCCTAGCCAGACACAGGAAGCGTCCCCCAACACATTGGGGCTCCCCACAACACCAATAGGCTTTCTTACCCAACCTTCCGTGCTGCCCAGCATGGACCCACACAAAAAACCCAACCCACCAAGATCACCACTTGCAACGGGCTGGGGTCACCCCAAAGACAGGAGATGCCACCCCCACCCCCGAGCCTGGCACCCCACTCCTGGTCCCTTACTTGCGGTTCCTCTCCTTCACTACCATGCGGGTCATGCTCTGGATGCACTGCCTGCGGTAATTCTCATAGTGGACGTCCTGCGTCACATCCTTGAGGTCCTGCATGTGGGTCCTCACCAGCATTGTCCGCAGCTTCACAAAATCAGAGTGGGATGGGTTCTCCACTGCAGGGGAGCCCAAGATCAGGGGTCACAGCCAGTCCCACACATTCCCCCAAAGGCCCCAGTACTGAGCACCGTGGAGATCGGGCATGCCATGTCCCCATCCTCAGTGGGACACTGAGGACACAGCTCAGCATTACCTTCCACAATGCCCCAGGGGTAGAGGCGCCCACGGATGCGCCGGCCTTTGGCTTCCACCACTGTGTTACTGCCGATGACAGCAAAAGGAATGCTCTCCTGCAGGAGAATGGCAGGGGTTAGCAGGGCTTTGTCCTGTCTACCATAGCCACAACCCTCCACATGCTTCTCAGCAGTATCCAGAACCCATTTGCCAAGATATCCCAGAGCCTTGGCTACAGACAACCCCAGGTGGGAAGGCAAGAGTTGTAACAATGGGTTTCACCACCCCAGCCCCATCCCACTAAGCTGCAGGTGATACACGTGGGGTCTTGGTGATGCATCCCAATAGTGCAACATGTACCGACCCCACCACGTGGGGCTGCTGGAGAGCCTGCATGGCCCCAGAGAGTGCTAAGGGTACCCCAGGTTGACATCTCCTCCTGTCCTTGGGGCTCTGCCCCTCCAAGAATGGAGCTGGTGGAACCAGACCCACCTTCAGTGCCTGGTCCTGCAGCTTGAATTCCTCATCCTCATCCGAGTCACACTCAGGGAACTGGTAGAGTCGGATGCCATAGTGGTCAATGTCCTCACGGATCTGGAGGCAGACAGCCCTGCTGAGGGCAAGGCTCTGGCCCTCAGAAACAGTGTGAGAAGCACTACCAGTGTCCCCCAAGCAAATACAAGACCCTGTTCCACCCAAACCCTTCCAGCCCACAGCTGAGCACTAAGGAGGTGTGTCCTTGGTGGCCATATGGGCAACAGAGTCCTCTACAATGCTGTGAGCATGGAGCATCCTCCATGTCAAAGTCTGGGTAGGAGACTGAGAAAGCCCCCAGCTGAGCAGGGCAGGGCCACTGGCCCCAGTGCAGCCCCTTCCTCAGGGACCTCTTGAACTGACCTCCCCTCACCTTGCTCTTCATGCGCTGCACCTCTGTCGGAGTCAGGGTGTCAGCCTTAGCCAGCACAGGCACAATGTTCACTCGCTGGTGCAGGGCTCTCATGAACTCCACATCCAGGGGCCGGAGCCTGTAGGGGGAATCCAGTGAGCACTATTCCACCAAGTCCCTTCCTGAGCACCCCTACCTCACTGGCGTGGGAAGGGGCTGTCTGTACCCATGGCCATAGGGCGAGATGAAGTAGATGCAGCAGTGGACGCGATTGTCCTGGATGTTCTTCCTGTTGAGGCCACTTTCATCACGGAAATATTGCTCAAACTGCTGGTCAATGTAGTCAGCCACTGGCTTCCAGCTGTGGGGACAGGGAGGTGACAGTGAGATCTTCAGGGTTCCCTGAATCCCCAGCTCAACACATCCCATGGCTCAAACATCACAGCCTGATGACCCTTGGGCATCCCCAACCTCAGAGGCAATCCCTGGGGAGACCCTCCACAGCACCTACCACTCAGTGTTGTTGACAGCATCACCGAAGCCTGGGGTGTCCACAATAGTCAGGCGCAGCTTGACACCCTTCTCCTCAATGTCCACCATGTGTTTGATGATCTCCACTGTCTGTGTGATGCGTTCTGCAGCAGCAGGAGACACATGAACAGTGATAATGGAGAGGGCACCTCAGGTGAGATGCAGTGGAGGTGACACAGGGAGATGCTGCAGCGCCTCAGGTGTCATCCCTAACCCTGTAAGGCTGGGATAGCATTGCAGGATCAGCCCTTACGTGCACTGCGGTCCATAGCCAAGATTTGATGCTCCATGCCATGGCCCCTGGCATCCATATGAACGCATACCCATCCCATGGTGGCTGTGCCACCCCTTGACACCCAAGTTCCAGAAGCAGAGAAGTCTGCTGGGTCCAAGCATCACTGTGGGAGCACTTTTAGTAACCTGTAACCCCTATGCATGACCCCACAGCTCCAGGACTGCGCATGGCATTGGAAAAGGCTGTCCAGGGCAGTGGTAGAGTCACTGTCCCTTGGTGTATTTAAAAGATGTGTAAATGGGCCCCCAACATAAGATGGATGTGGAGCTGCTGGTGCAAGGTCAGAGGAGGCCATAGAGATGCTGTGAGGGCTGGAGCAGCTCTGCTACGGAGCCAGGCTGAGAGAGCTGGGCTGGTTCAGCCTGGAGAAGAGAAGGCTCCTTAAGGGGAGACCTTTGAACAGCTTCAGTACCTAAAGGGGCCACAGGAAACCTGGAGAGGGGCTTTGGACAAGGGACAAGACAAGGGGAATGGCTTTAACCTGCCAGAGGGGAGACTGAGATGAGCTCGTACGCAGAAGTTTTTCCCTGTGAGGATGCTGAGGCACTGGCACAGGGTGCCCAGAGAAGCTGTGGCTGCCCCATCCCTGGCAGTGTTCAAGGCCAGGACACAGGTTGTGTTCAGGTTGGACACAGGGGCTTGGAGCAGGCTGCTCTAGTGGAAGGTGTCCCTGCCCATGGCAGAGGGTTGGAGCTGAATGAGCTCTAAGGTCCCTTCCAACCCAAAGCAGTCTGATTCTATGACTCTATGATTGTGTGCGGCACTTAGGGGACACAGTTTAGAGGTGGACTTGGCAGTGCTGGGTTAATGGTTGGACTCGATCTTAAAGGTCTTTTCCAAACTAAGAGATTCTATGATTCTATGCCCTTCTTCCCCTAGGAACCTTCCATGTCACTGCGTCCCCAAGGATGTTGCTGTTGCATTTTGTAGCCACATGCATTTTGGCTTTCACTCCAAGCAACGGAAACAAATCAAACAACGCCCTCGCACCCCTGTGGATTTGGGCAATTTTACGTCAAACACTGGCTGCAGCTGAAATGGCCCTGTGCCCTGGACCCCGACTGCCCCCAGCTCCTGGATTTACTGCAGTTCCAGCCAGTCCATAGAAGCTGGTGCTTGCTTCCTCAGCGAGGACAAAGCCCCCGCAGGGGTGCCTGTGCCAGGCAGGGAGGTCCCTGCTGCCATGGAGCCATCCCCAGCATCAATGGGCAGCTGGCAGCATGCTGCAGGCAGCACTGGAGACCTGGATGAGCCCCGCTGGGCAGGGAGAGGGGCTGTAGCCCCCATGAGGGGCATGGGGCTCTGGCACCCCCTCCAAGACACCCAGAATACCCCATTCCTGGGACTGCTCCCATCCTCACCTTCAGCATTTAGCAGCTTGCGGTCTCTGTACATGTCCATCAGGAAGAGGCTGTTGATTAGGGTGGACTTGCCCAGCCCAGACTCCCCTGGGAAAGGGGGACAAGGGTAAGGGGGGGCAGCCGGTACACCCCCACAATCCCTCCCACCCACTCCATGGCTTTTGAGATGCAGAGCAGGGTCAGCTTTCAGGCTTGGACACCCCTGCCCCCCATACCTGCCACCATGAGGGTGAAGTCGAAGCCCTTCTTCACTGACTTCCGATGAACCTGATTGGGCAGTGTGGCAAAGCCCACGTACTCCTTGTCATCCTGCAGGCAGAGGGGACGTGGTACAGGGGATACCACCATTCTACCCCTCTCCCCTATCCCAGCAGGACATTCCCTTCCTCCGGTCCCCTAGGGGGTCCCCCAGGGTTGGAGCACTGTGGGATGAGGCCATGCTTGCCCAAACCCTTTGGCTGTGAAGAGCGAGGATGTCCTCCACTGTGACTCCTGCAGACCTTTGTCCCCCCCTCCCCACCGACGCGTCCTGCACCTCAGAGGAGTCATAGGGGTCAAGCTGCCCCCAAGGGCTCCGGGGCCGGTTGGGGCTGGGGGGTGCGGGAGCTGCGATGTGCTGCTGGACATCCAAGGGCTGAGACCGGGAGAAGATCCTGTCATCCCTCTCGTCGATGTCAGAGGAGAGCCTGCCCACTCCACAGAGGGGATGGCCAGGCTCCTGCCAGCTCTCTGGGGGCTCCACCTTCCTGGGGCTGTCAACTGGTGGGCAATCCTGCAGGAGCTGGCTCAGCTCAGCCTCCTCAGAGTCCTCCTTCAGGAAACGCTTTATCTGTGGACCAAGAGAGCAGGTGACACTGGGGTGCCATTGCCAGCCCGAGTTGGCATCACTCAACTTGGCAGCATGACACCCTAGGCTGCAGCAGACATACACATGCACCTAAGAATGAAAGGGATAGGATGAGAATGGGGACATGGCCACCACCCTGGGGACAGCCATGGGGATGGCAGTGAGGACAGCCATGGTTCCATGCACCCAGGCGCTTACAGCTTGTGGCACCGGGACAGCAGCCAGCTCCTGGCACTCCTGGGAACAGGGACAGGGACATTTCCCCTGAGCACCCTGCTGCTCCTCGGGGTCTTCTGGGGTAACCAGGCCCCCTGCACACCCCATGGCCTGCCGGGAGGACAGAGAGGAGGAAGAGACACCAAGAAGAGATGAACAGTGGTGGCTGAGGAACTGGCAGTGGGGCCGCACCCAGGGGGGAGGCAGATGGCGGGCAGGTGTCTGCCTGTGCCCCTGCCTGCCCACTCAGTACAGGTAATGGCACAAGGGACTCCCATCCCTGAATCCCAGGAGACAGCTGGGGCAGGGGGCCTGACCCACGGCTGTCACCAAGCCCACGTTCAAAAGGATCGGGACAGGAGAACCTGTTGCGCAAAGGGACTATGAAACAGCGTTGTTCTCAGGCTAAAGTCAAAACCACAGCACTGCACCAGCTACTAAGAAGGAAAAAAATGACTGCTACAGCTGAATCCAGGACACCCCCTCAGGCTGTGTCCTCGCGTGCACCAGGACCCCAACACCCCCTTGAGCCAGCTCTGCCCATGCTGCAGCTGGTGCCAGCAGCAAAGCCAGGCAGGGGCTGGGCACAGCGGTGCCTGAGCTGGTGGCCCCATGAGGTGGTGGGGCTGGGACAAGGGGCAGGGATGCTGGGACTGGGACAGCTCCACATCCTGTTTACAAGTGGTGGTGGAAGGAGACATGCTGGCAGCATCTCCTGTGGGAACAAGCCCTCCTGCCAGTAGGCAACAGGGTCCCCAACACTCCACCATGGCAACCACCAGGAAACCCCAACCTCATGAGCAGGGAGATCCTCAAATGGGGGGGGCACACAGAGTCGGGGGGGGGACAATGCTGCAGTCTCACGCCCAGGGGCCAGTGCCCCCCCAGTCAGCGCCTCAAAGTAAGCACTCTCCATGGGGACACGTCCTCTCCTGTTCTATGTCCCCACTCCATTGGTGGGGCAGGCAGCAGTGCCAGCGGCAAGGCAAGATGCGCTGAATTACTGGGCTGGAAACAAGGTCAGGGCACCGCAGGGGCTGTGTGCTCACATGCCTGCCCTCCCTCCTCCCCCCACACGGTGCACCCCCCAGCACAGAGGCCATGAGGCCAGGCTTGGGGGGGCAACGTGTGCCCCCATGCCCCCCTCTTCCTTAGCAGGTTGATAGTGGTGGTGGATCTCTGTGATCACAGCATCCTCTTCCTCACTGACCTTGATCTGGGTGTCTCAGCACCAGCCCCCACCACAGCACAGCCCAGCCACAGGCCACACAGAGATGGGAGATAATGCCACCATCACCACCAAGCACTCCCAGCCCTGCTGTTGCTCCACCTCTCGGTGCTCCAGCCCTTTGGAGCTGTCCCTTGTCCCCCACCTCCAGAAAAACCGATAACCTCGGCAATGCTGTGGGATGGACATCATTTGCACCACATCCCCGGGAGTCCTGCAGCAAGTGCATCCTCCAGGAAAGCTGTTCCAGGAATGGAGCATTGCTGTGGCACCTTCCCATAATTTTGGGTGCTCTGGGTCCCCCATCCCCATGTGCTCCCTCCCATTCTGCTGGGGGGACGCTGCCTCCGTACCTCTTGCCCAGGCTGCAGCTCTGGGCAGGTGGCCATGGCAGAGCCGGTGTCACCCGTGTCCAGGAGAGGATGCTGAGTGGCACCAGCTGCGCAGTGGGATGAGGAGTAGCATTAGCATAACTCCACCCTGGGCAGGCACTGCGGCTGGGGTGCCCACAGCACCCAGGCACAGCCCCTGTGGGTGCTGGGAGCAGGACCAGAGAGGGAGGACAAAGGAGCGGAGAGGGAGCCTCAGGGCACAGCCGAGTCCAGCTTCTGCCAAGTTGCCAAGATGTCAAGGACCAGCAAAGCAACATTAGCCAAGGAGATGGCAAGAGAAGTCCTTGGGGGGCTGCATCACCATGACCATTATCATTACCACCAGCAGCCCCCCTGAACAGAGCTTGGCTGCAGACCAGGGGGATGTTCAGCCCATGGAAACACCTCCATCCTAGGACAAAAACCTCCTTCACCCCAGTACACACCAGTCCTCTCATGCTTTCTACCCTAGAGCCACCCCAGCAGGGCTCCACAGCCTCTTTGATGGGAGAAACCCAGTTTTCCATGAAACGCTCTTTGAAAGCAAAACACTTTTGTGCCTCACAATCAAAGCTTCCCTGCAGGGCTCCATGTTGTTGTTCTGGCAGGGCATGATGGGTCTGGCTGGAAGAAGCAAGGATGATGCCCACCACAGGATATTTGGCAGAAGCTCCAGCAGTCCTGCCTCAGCCTCCACAGCTCATCTTTAGGGAGGCAAAGGGTTAACAGTGCCTCAAGAGGAGCTTCGGTTGGTAGCAGGGTCCCCAGCTCTCAATGTTGGGGGTCACCAGGAATGGTGATTCACCTTGATGCATGTCAAAATGAATCAGGGCAGCTCAGGCACAGAACTGCAGCTGCTCAGCTGTGGAAGGGCTGCATTTGCCAAGAGAGCACTGAAGAGCGCTGAAGCATTGGCTGGTGCTGGGACAGGCGTGATGAACCACAGGCCTACTGGGCAGAGAGCAGGGCCTGGATCCTTCTGTGTCCATCCCCAGCATCCCTAGGTCCCAGCCAAGGTCCTCACCCCAGCGCTAGGTCTCCTCTCACCCAGCTTTGAGGCCACTCAACACCAGTAATGGAGACTATGCTGTTCCCACCAGCCTCAGCTGTCCCTGAGCAGCCTAGTCCCAGAGGAGCAAGGCCACCATTCCCAGCTGACCCTGCACCTCCCTAAGGAGCTTCCTCCAGGGCCTTGCAGCCCCTTTCCCCACCCATCACAGTCTGCAGCACCCCACCACCATCCCAGCAGCCTGGCCAGGCTCTGCATCCCATCAGCAGTGCCCTTCCAATTCCCCCTGCCTGGTGTAGCGCAATTCTCCTACAACACCCACCATTCTCCAACCATCCCACCCCACGCTCCCGGCAGGAGAGGGGGATTTACCACAGCGGGAGGCTGGGGCTGCGCTGATGCCCCCATAAGCAGATTTCGCACCTAGCTGCGTGCACGCTGGCACTCAGCTGTCACCGTCCCAGCAACTCCAGCGAGGTGACACACACGCTGCCTTGTCACACTGCATCACACCTTCCCACACAGTGCCAGCCCCAGGGCTCTGGCAGAGGCAGTGAGAGGCAGCAGAAGTCTGAGCTAGGAAAGCCACTGGCTCCCCTTTAGCATCTTTCTGCCTGGCACCACATTCCCATGGGATGGGTTTTCCCAGGCTGTTTCTACAGGAAAAGGAAGGAAACATTCCAGAGAGGGGCTGTTCTTGCAGTTAGGCTGGCCGAGGCATCCCTAAACCCACTTAAAGGTGACATCCTTGGCAGGAGGGCTGGAACTACATGGTCTTCAAGTTCCCTTCCAACCCAAATCATTTTGTGATTCTGTCTAGATGCGCCACCCACAATACAGTGTGGCTCTACTGTAGTGTAACAGCTGTGCAAACCAAGCAAAAACACCCTGTCTCAAAGGAACAAACTCCATATGGGGCAAGGGCACAGTGGCCCCCACCAAAGCCCAACTCTGCCAGGATCAGCCTGGGGAGCCCAGCTCTTCCCCAGGGCTATTTCTGCTCCAACGTGCCCCCAGATGCATGAGATGCTTATGCCAATATGCTACAATCAGAGTTTCTTACCCACAGCTCTCCCCTCCCACCCTATCAGAAGCATCCAAATTGGGAAACTGAGTCTACCAACAGCTTTAACAGGAGCAGGGTGCTGGGCATCCAATGGATGCAGGGCCACGCAGCAGTGCAGGTCCTCAGGCTAGGCAGGGTGGCAGCACCAGGCAGGCAAGCACATAAGACAAGAGCCTTCCCAACACATCCCTCTGCACTGCAGCTCCAAACCCATTTCTGGAGGGAATCCTCCAGCTTGAAAGACCTCCAAGCACTTGCACAGGAACCCTGGTATGGGACAATGTACAGTGGCTTTTCACAGCTGGGAAGTGACAACAGGGCCTGCCCATGCTGGAAACAGAGTCACATGGGAACAGACATGAAGATCTATCCCACTAAGAGCCAGGAGCAGAGGCTGTGGGGGACCACTGCTCATCCCACTTTTCTGGATAATCTGTGGACTGCTTTGGGGGCAGAAGGATGCAGCACTGGTGACAGGGGCACCAGCTTCATCTCCACCAGTCATTCTGGATGTATCCACACCCATCTCCAGCCCCAGCTCACCCCACGTGAATGGAGAAGGGAGCTCAGCTCCCCTCCCAAACCTGGCTGTGGCTGTTGTCCTTCCCTAGCAGATGTTTCCAGGCCCAGATCTATCTATCCCCAAAGCCACGGTTTGGAGCCTTTTGGGAAGGCACTCAAGGGAGCCAGTTGTGACACAACACATGCCACCAGCCACCTTCCTATCTGGTTTCACTGCATCCTGCTCCACCCCAGAGGAATGTGCTGGTCCTACTCCCACCGCAGCTGCTGGGGAAGGATGACCGGGATGGTCCTCAACAAGGGCAACTGTCTCCGTGGCCACAATCCCGGTGCCACGTGAACCACAGCCACAACACTCCATCACCATTCTCACCCTGGGCATGACCAATGCCTCAAGGTCCCTGTGACGATGTGGCCCTGGCGAGCAGCTCCTGGTGACCTGCCACAATCGAGGCAGGACAAGTGATGCTCCTGCCAAGGGGGGAAGGCTGGTGGCGGGTCCGGACCTGGCAGGTACCTGCAGCAACGGCTCCAAAGTGCAGTTGGGCCCCGGGTGTGTGACAGTCCCCACAGCAGGGCCGGTCCAGTCCGGGACCTCAGCCCGGGGACCTGTCAAAGGTACAGCTGCGTGACTGCTGCTGCTTTCGGAGCCACCCAAGAACAGCCCCTGCCTCTACGCTGGGACACCCACAGGTCTCGGGCAGGTGCCGCTCAGAAGCAGCGTCACCTTTCCGGAAGGGGGTGGGAGGACGCCCGCCGCGATGCCACGGTCCCCTTCATCTTTCCCCGTGGCCGGTTGCGGGTAGGTGTTGTCTCGCTGCCCGCACGGACACCACCCTCACCTCCGTCCATCTGCAGCACCGGCTGCCCGGGCCATTCCGCGCACGCCGCACCGTCACCTTCACAGAGGGCATGGGGATGCGGGAGAGGGCCCAGCTCCCCGGGGCGGTGCGGGGCGCTGCGGCGCCGGGCAGCCTGGCCTGGACCCCCCACCCCCCGCCTTCCGGCCTTACCATGACTGCGAAGCCGGGCACCGTCCGGGAGCGGCGGCTGCCGAGCGGCCGGGCCCCGCCGCCGGGATTAGCAGAAATAGAAGCCGGCGGGGGCGGGGGCGGCCCGGGGCGGGGCGGGGCGGGGCGCTCGGCACCACGGGCACCGGGCACTGCCCGGCGGGTATGACGCGCTGGGACGAGGCAGCAGCACCGCGGCGCCAGCGCCAGGGCCATGGTGCGGAGCTTTGGGTACCGGGATCTGCAGCAGGGACAGGGCATTGGAGACAGGGCACTGGCCCGGGATACCTGCGCCGGGCACTGGGCATTGGCACTGGGTACCAGGACCTGCACCAGGCACCAGGCACAGGGCACCAGCATGGTGCACTGTGCGTTAGGGGCAGGGTCCTGGCGCAGGTACAAAGCTTCAGCTCCTGGTGTTGGTCACCCTTGTACCCAGTGCACAAGGAGTGACCCCCTGGCAGTGAGCAGCAGCCCCTGACACTGCACAGTGTCTGGTGCCAGGAGGCACCAGGTGCTGCACACCAGCCACAGGGTATGCAGAGCACTGGGTACCCTTTAATGGTGTTGGGTGCTGGGAACCGTGTGCCAGGCACTGAGCACCAAGCAAACACACTGACAGTGCACTTCACATATTGGGTACCAGGGACCAGGCCCTGCACTGAGCATGAGGCACCAGATCCTAGCCTTCCACTGTGGTCTCTGCAAAATCCCAACCTTCTGAGCCTTTCCCAGGGCTGATGTCAGGCAATTCTGCCAGTGACCCTGCCTTGGCTTGGCTGTGATCGGCTGGCAGGCTGGAAATCTGGCAGAGGGAACCCCACAGGCTGTCACCCTGCCCCCATCCCTATCCCATGCCAGGGATTTCAGCCCCTTCCTGGGATGCCCTGGCCCCAGGCCCATGCTTTCACAAGCAATGAGTGCCAGTGGCAAGTAGCTGTAGCCCCCTTGTTCCTAGCAAGGGCAGGAGAGGATGCTGGCACAGAGGCTGGGGCAACATGGGGTGCTTGTGTTCCTGGCCATGAAAGGGGCTGGGGGAGTCCTGGCCCGTGGTGGCTGTTCCTGTGGTGTGTAGCTGGCAGAGGCTCAGCCATCCCCAAATTTCAGCCTCCTATTTCAGCTGCCCACTGGGACTGTCCTCATTCCCCCATCACACCCCATGCTGGGGAGGTGACAAGGCCACAAGCACTACCAGAGCATTCTTCTTATGGGCAGCTCTTCCTGCCTCAGTTTCCTTACCCCTAAAACAAAGCTGGTGGTAACTTCCCAGCAGGAAAAGTGAAATCTGAGATTCCCACCAAGGCTGGGTGGCTCCACAGTGACCATCTCAGTGCGGTCCCCAACTTCGCCACTGCCCAGGGCCTTGTTCCCTGCCCTGCTACGGGGTCAGGGTGCTGCCAGATGGCTTCGTGTTCCCTTCATTCCCATAAACAACCGATGCAGGATTAGCACAACATGAGGAAGCCCCAGTGGCCACCCAGACCCCACCCATCTGGGGTGGCCAGGCAGTAAGCCCACTCTCCTGGCAGCCCTCCCTCACCTGCTGCCAGCCAGGGGCAGGAAGGGGAGGGTGGCTATTTGAATCTCTAATCGCCATAAAGAGCGCTTTCCTCTGGGATTATTGGGGATTACAGGCTCAGGTGCTCAGCCCTATCTTTCCCTGCCCTTCAAAAGCAGCGCTGAGCCCTGCAGGGCAGGCTGAACACCGCTGTGATGAGCCATGGGCGCTCTCAGCCATGCCAGCAGGCAAAACCTGGAGCTGCCACCAGCTTGCCATGGCCTTGCTCCAGTAGCCCAGTCACATTGAGGCTGGCAAGCATTAAAAGCTGAAGGGATGAGCTTGCAAAGCAGGAGGGGGGAATGCAAGGGGCTGCATTTCCTTGGCCAGGGAACGACATGAGGGAAGCAATAGTGACACTGAGGGGGGCTGGTGCTGCTTGAGAGGTCCCAAGGTCCCCGAGGCACCCCAGTCTCCCTCACCCTGGCTGGCAGCAACGTTAGCGGGTCCCAGCACAGCATGGACAGGCCAGAAAGCCACCACAATCTGCTACCAGGGACCAAAGCTCTATAATTACCATTGGAGGCTGAGTTATTTTGGGAAGCTACTATGCTGCTGCCAAAGTTGTTATTCCTCCAAACCAAAACAAGATGGAAAGAACCCAGCCCAGGATGTTGCATCCGGGTGGGGGGAGGTTAACCCCTTGCCTTCTTGGTCCCTGCAGCGAGGGGGCTGCCTGCACCCCCAGTCTGCAGCCAGCATCACTCCAGCATCAAGGCGGTCCTTGTGGCTTTGCTTGCACCAGGGGAGCTTCAAAGGGGAGGTTCAGTAGGGGAAGATTTGAGGTTGTAGAGATCACAGAGTGTCTAACAGACATGGGATGGGGCTGGGGGTCAGCCCTGTCTTCAGCTGCTGACGGGTTCAGAGGCCACATGTTTGAATGCTTTTCTGCATCAATGTGAGAAACTGCTTATTTTTAGCTATTTCAGTTGCAGTGGGTCCAGTTTTGGGTCCTTCCCAGTGCAGTGGCTAGGTCAAGGAATGCCAGCCAGAGAGGAGCACCTCACTGCTGCTCCACATACATGTCCCAGGGAGAAAGCTCTGAAGGGTCCGTTACAAAAGTCACCCCAAAGGACACGCAGAGGCAGCAGTCAGGCAGGGAGGTTGCACTTCCAGTCTCTGACGCAGCCAAACAGCCTCCAAGCTGGAAATTAACTCAAGTTTTCACAGAGAGGATGAGCCACATCCTGCACACTCACAGTGCCCCCCGAGTTCTGCTCCATCCTTCTTGAGCATGGGGTCAAGGTGGGCTGAGGTGCTGTTCTCAAGATGCACCCCAAAACCCTGGGCTTTAACTCCTGCATTTTATCTTCTTTCCCTTGATCAGATCCTTACAGGCAGCCCATGCTTGGGTCGGGCCCTGTGCTTGACCCCTTCAGGGCAGCAAATAGCCCCCAAACTCATGTGCTGGAGTCTCCCATATCCTAAGTCCACCCACCAGGGTCTCTCAGCAACCCCAAACCCATGTGCCAGGGTCTCCCTATCGTTGTGCTGGACCTCTGCAGGCAGCTCTGGTCCATAATCAGAGTAGGGGAGGTCTCGGGACTGTGAGGGGCCACAGCCTCCATGTCTGGCTGGTGCCAGCCTCTAAGAGGTGGGATGGTGGCATGTCAGTGAGGACAGAATCACAGCCATCCAAACGCACAAGCCCAGGTGGTCCCATCCTAAGCCCTCACAGGCCCCTGCCTGTGTCCACCGACCCACCCTGGCTGAGCTGTCCCACAACTCATCACATGTCACCAGCCCCCCCCAAACCATTTACAAAGGATTTAGAAGCCTGTGCTGCTCATCCTCAGTGCCAAGCCTGGCGACCTAGTGGAACTGGGGAATTAGAAGCTTCCCAGGGTCTCGCTGAGCTCCCACCACACAGCCCCAGCCGATTGCTTACCATCTTCTCTGCAGCCACTCTGGGAAAGGGTTGCACTGGAGCCGGTGGAGGAGAGCAGCAGAAGAAAGAATTATCTGAAGAAAGAAGTTTTCACATTAGAAGAGGAGGTTTTCCATGGACCCTGCAAAGCCCTGGTTGTTGCTGTTGGGTCCCTGCCCACAGGCAGCTGCCTGTCACCCCCTGCCCACAGGAAGGGTCCCTCCAGCACCAGTGCCCACCCTGCCAAGATGTGGGGAGAAGCTACACTCTTCTTCTGGCCCAGTCCCTCAAATTTACCCATGCAGACGAAGATAAATCCAGAGGCTGATGGCCTATCCTCATCATTGTGGCCACAGCGGGATCTCTTGGTCTGGGCCTTGTGCATGAGGATGGAGTGGGGAGAGGCTCTGCCAAGCAGCACTGGCTCAGCCACGTCTTTGGCAAAGCCACCAGTGCCACTGGCCCCCACCTTTGTGGCACTTTGCTGGCCCACCAGCGGGGAGGATGCATGTGGGCACTCACAGCTCTCTGCCTGCAGTAAGGGCCTCTGATCCAAGCCAGGCTCAAGCTTGGACAGAGCTTTGCCAGGACCATCCCTCAGGGCCCCTTCAGCTGGGCATGGCGTGGGACCCAAGGAGGTACATGGGGTGTGGGTACAGCTGTCAGCATCCTGTGGCTTGGTCTGGGTGACCTCGTCCTGCCTCGAAGGTGACACCCGATGGGGACAGGCGGGTGATGAGACTGGGGGGGCCGAGCCCCTCGTGCCGGTGTCAGGCTGGGCTGGAGGGTGCAGTGGGGCTGAGGGGCTCTGCCAGGCTGCCATCAGCTGCCCGGACGAACACTGGTGGGGCAGGCGCAGCAGGCGCCGGCAGCGGAAGTCGTACTTGGGCACCCCTTCCTTGGGGGGCTTTGGTTGGGTGCAGGACCAGCAGGGCGGTGTGGGGACCTCCTCCCTGCGTGGCGAGAGGCAGCTCCCGGCCGGTGGCTCAGTATCGTGCACGCTGTTAGTCACAGGAGTGATGGAGCGGCCACCACTCGGGCCCTGCTGTGGCTGGCTGCCGGCTCTCGCCTGGCTCTTCCCCTGTCTGCCACCACAAGGCTGCTGCAGGGTCACCAGCAAGCATCCCGATGACACGGGCTGCACCATGCACACCCTGCTCTGCAGCTCCATCCAGCTGGGCACGGGGCTGCGGAGGTGCCCCGGGTCCTGTGTGGCTGGAGGGCTCCCACTGTGGGGATGGGGGTCCCCCGGGGTCCTCCTGTCCTGCAGTGGCAGGGTACTGGGGTCCATGGTGATCCGAGGGGTAACAGCCACAGATGGACTCCTGCTGCCCTGGTGTTCTGGAGAGCGAGAGTGTCCAGACCCAGTGTGGCATGGTGTCACCAAGGGCACATTGGCAGCATTGTGACACCGGCAGGGTGTTTGCCCCTGTCCCTTCACCCAAGTAACATGGAACAGGCAAAGGGGCCACCCCGGGTGGGAATGGAGCCAATCACCTCCTCAAACAACCTCCCCTTGCCCTGGTCCCTCCTGCACTGAGCCCGAGCATCGCCATACCAATAAACCATGAGAGTTCCCCAGATCCTGGAACCCCTTCGGGCTGCGGTCTCCCTCCTTCTTCTCTTAGCTGCAGCATCCTTAGGGACATCCTCAGGGACAACCCCCAGTCCCTTCCATGTCACCCCTTCCATGAGCTCCTTGGGGTCCAAGCTTTTCTATCTGAAGCTCAATCCCTTTCACCACCATCTCCCTCCCCCACCCCATGAATGGAGATCCCCCACCCTGCAGACCGTAATTTGGTTTAGGAAGGTGAGAAGGGTGGAGGGACAGCATGGAAGAGCCATGGGCCACCACTGCTCCCTGGGGCTTGTTTTACATCGATGGCAAAGCTGCTCCACAGTTACGAAGCTCCATAACCTGCCAGTGGCCACCATAGGCTCTGCCATCACATGTGGTGACAGTCAGCACAGCCGCATGGGGCCCAGGGAGGGGACACACAGCTTTGGGGTCTGTGAGGGCCCGGCCAGGTGGGGATGGCATCAGTCCTAGGGTTTTGAGGTGACCCACAAAGGGGTGGGAAAAGCATGAATGAGGACAACAGTACTTCCAGCACAGAAGTGACCAAGCTGGGGGATGCCACCAACCCCAGTACCCCTGCACCACCCCAAGCAGAGGGACCATCCCATCCTGCCTCAACTTCCCCAAGAGCTCCCAGCCCCCCAGGGAGGTGAGCAATTCCCAAGCAGGCTGGGCAGCGAGCAGGGAAGGATTTATTGACTCATGGCTCGGGGTACATCACAGTTTGAGCTCCCTTCCCACCTCTGGAGAGGACGTTGCCTTTGACTTCCCGGGCAAAAGTGCACGGACAGGCTTCACAGTTTCATCCCTTTGGGAAAGCAGAACTGAGGCAGTGACAAATGGCAAACGCTACGTCGTATGAAAAAATAATACGAACTCTTCTCTTTAAATATCTTACAGAAAAATGAACCTGAATAAAGAGCATGAAAAGCACCGCACGGTGCAACCCCCGCCCCCTGCCCCAACCAGCCCAGGTCAAGGGTATCCACATCCCTGCATCCCTCTGGACCACTTAGTGCTGTCCCCAGGGATGCACAGTCATGGATTAGCACAGGCAGCAGGGATGTGAGGGCAGTGGGGACCAGATGGGCTGCCCCCATCCCCCATGGGTCCCTTGCTCAGCCGGGTGTGGTGGCAGTCCCTCAAGCCTCAGGTGCCAGCAGGGGCAGCGTTAGAGGGGCTGGCTGAGTACAAGGGCATTGCTACGAGCCTGGGGTACAGGGGGCCATGTACCCCCACCAAAGCAACCCTTTTGAGGTTCCCTCCTGTGTTGCAGTGCAAGTTCACAGAAAGCCAAGGCACCACCGCGAGGCCGCGGCTCTGTACAGGGCAGCCCACGGCACATGTGCGGGGCGGATGGCCACGCAGCCCTGTGGGGCAAAGGCGAAGCGAGCCAGGGGGACATGAGGATGGTCCCCACGGTGTGGTCAGGCTTCTCCAGGGGTATCAGCTACAGCGTGCAGGGGCCATGCAGCCCCGGGGAGAGCCAGCTCCCAGGGACAGTGCGGGCAGCAGCGGTCAGCCCATGCAAAGGAGATGGGCTTGGGGGGCTCATCTGGGGAGCCCTAGGGATCCAGCCCCGGGGATGGTGACAGCCAGAGGAGATGCTGGCGGTGGGCACAGCTCCTTGTCCTGCGGTTCCAGAGGGGATGCGGGTGTCTATCGGGGGGGTGCAGGCAGCCCACCCTCGCCCCGCCAGTGCATCTCCCTGAAGGCTCGGTCCAGCTGCTCCAGCTGGGAGCTCAGCGGAAGGTGGATCTCCAGATGCATATGGAGGGTTTCCAGCCACTGCTCCAGCTTGCTGAAAGACGGCCTGAGCAAGAAGAGGGGACACAACGCAGCTCTGCTATCCGTGTCTGCTCCCCACCCTCCACTAGCCCCAGGGGTCCCCCAGGGGAGGTCCTCAAGGACTCACCGCTTCTCAGGGTCCAGGTCGCAGCAGCAGACGGCGATGGGGAAGAAACTGGGGGGACAAGCCGGGGGACAGTAGCGGTCCAGGAAGCCCCTGACATTGAGGCCGAAGTCAGTGGTGCGGGGCAGGTAGTCAGGGTCAGCGCTCACCCGGCCAATGATCTGGGGAAGAGGAGTTGGCTCAGCCCCAAGGGGGGACCCCAACCCCAAGAAGGGAGGGACCCCAAACATAATAAGGCTCCCAACCCAAGGGATGAACTCAACCCGAAGGGGGTACCCCAACCCCAGGGGTACTTGCCTCACACAGGACGATGCCAAAAGAGAAGATGTCCACCTTCTCATCGTAGCTCCTCCCTATTGGGGAGATGGGTCAGGCCATGCTGCATGTCCTGTCCCTGCCCCACCAAGTGTCCCCTGCTTGGGGACAGATCCCTGGCTGGCCATATGTCCCCTCATGTTGCCAGCCTCACCATTGATCATTTCCGGGGCCATCCAGTATGGGTTCCCCACCACTGTATACCGCTTCTTACGGTCTGGTTTCTTCAGGTTCTTGAGATGCTCAGGTTGGTTCTTCTCATCCACCATCAGCCGTGCCAGCCCAAAATCAGCCACCACCACACTCTTGTTCTGGGTGGAAGGAGAGGGGTAAGGCACAGGGGGAGCCACACAGGGGGCCGAGACCCCCACCTGGGCCTGGGAATGACACTGCTGAGGTGAGACTCACCTCCCGCACAAGGCAGTTGTGAGAGTTGAGGTCACGGTGGATGATGTTCATGGAGTGGAGGTAGGCCTGTGGAAAGGATGGGCTGAGAGCAAGGAACATCCCCACCCTGTGCTCCCCCACCCACCCACCCACCCCTTGGTGGCACCCACCATGCCAGCAGCAATATCCTTTGCGAAGCTGACCCGCTGGCTCCAGGGATAGTGGCTGTCCTGGGGACAGGAGGGGGAATTTGCCAGAGAAGAAGAGAAAGGAGAGGAGTCACTAAGCCCCACTGGGGCTGTGGGGTGGTGGTGGGCTGACCTGCCCCCCCAGTGCTCACCATGCTCTTAATGAGGCCCCTCAAGGTGCCCCCCTTGATGTACTCTGTGATAAAGTTGAGCCTCTTCTCCTTGTACAGCACACCGATGAACTTGAGGACGTTTGGGTGTTCCAGGCAGCGCATCACCTTCACCTGCAGGACCACCCCAATCCTGTGACACTCTGAGCACCCACCCAGATAGACCCACTGCTCACATGTTCTCCATTGAACGGGCAGGGCTGCCTGCACCTCACTGTGCCTGGCTATCCCTGCTTCAGGTGGTGTGTCCAGCATCCTGTGCCAGGGTGGGTGAGCATGGGACAGCCTCATGCCACGTGTCGCACCAAAACTAGGATCAAAGAAAGGGAACACTCACCTCTTTGAGGAAGGTCCTTTGCGTCTCCTCATCGAAGCGGATCAGCTCCTTCATGACCATCACTTCCCCCGTCTCCCGATGAGTCACCTGAAGGGTGCACAGGGGCTGAACCACTGGCTAAACCCTGGAGGAGAAGATACCTCTCCTCCATCCCTGGGGAGCTGAGACCCTCATGCTCATGACACTTGTGGCCATCCAGCCCCACCTTGATGGCCTGGCCAAAGCAGCCCTTGCCCAGCACCTCGCCATGGATCAGGTCAGAAGGGCGGAAGATGCGATGGGTGCGGGAGACAACGCGCAATGACTCAGAGCGACCGATGTCCTTGTGCTGGGATGCTGGCGAACCCAACGAGCCGGAGCCTGGAGACTTGTCTGTGCTGCAGCTCCTCCTGCAGGATGGACAGACGGTTAGAGGGTCAACCTCAAGGACAGACCCCACCAGGAGAGGCGGGCAAGCTGGTGGCCTTACGTGACAGTCCGCTGGCGCATGGCACCAGGCTCCCCGCAGGGCAGGGGAACCAGGGAGCGCAGGGGGCTGCATGGGGCAGGCAGGGGGCTGCAGGCAAGCCCTGGCTCACGGGCAAGAGGCTCATGGGGGTCGTGCTCAATGGTCAGCTGGAGCAAGCGGGTGGTCTCCTGGATCAGCAGGTCGATCTGGGGGCACAGAATGACAGCAGTGGTGGTTTTGCACTGGAGAGGGGGGCTGGCTGGGGGCAAGGGAGAGAATACCTCATCCAGGGGGACATGGCCAATGGGAGTGCCGTTGATCTCCAGAATGCGGTCACCCACGTGGATAGAGTTCTTCATGTCAGGGCTGATGCAGTCTGGATCCACCCTGCAGGGCCAACAGGCAGCAATGGTCAGCCCCCAACACTGTCATGGGTGGGGATGTGCTGGGACATAGCCCATGAGCCACCGCCAAGCAATGGGGACAGGCTGCCACATCCTCTGCAAGTCACTTCTGTGAGATGTGAACACTTCCGGCAGTGCTAAAGGCCAGGTTGGATGGGGCCTGGAGCAACCCACTCTAGTGGAAGGTGTCCCTGCACATAGAAGGGGTTGGAGCTGGATGAGCTTAAAGGTCCCTTCAGCCCAAATCACGTCTGATTTTATGATTCATTGCTGTCACAATACCCACGAGCCACCCCTGCTAAAAAGGGACACACAGGCATGCTGCCCACAAATCACCCTTGCCTGATGGGGTCATGCTGTCACAGTACCCATGTATCACCCCTCCAGGATTGCGACACACAGTCATGGCACCTGCAAGTCACCCCTGCGAGATGGGTAGTAGTAGATGATGCCATTAGTGACATGGTTTAGTGGTGGCCTTGGCAGTGCTGGCTAATGGATGGACTTGATGATTCTAAAGGTCTTTTCCAGTCTGGTTGATTCTATGGGAGCTTGCAGGCACGATGCCCATGAGCCACACCTCCAGGAGCACCTCCAAGCCATCCCAAGCATACAGGGATGTGCCACCCCCCTACCCACAGTCACCCTGGTAGATGGAGCAATGCTGGCACATCACCCCCAAGCCACCCTGACGGCCAGGGACACACCAGCACAGTTCCCACAAACCAAGCCCAGCAGCTGGGGACATAGTCCCCACTGGCCACTCCTGGCCAACGGGGACACCCCAGCCCCATCCCTCACCCTCCAACCCCAAAAGATCTCTGCAAGGTGGATCCCACCTGCAGAAGGGGCACGGGATACCCCCAGCCCTGGGGAGGGGACAGGGGCAGAGGGGACACAGACGCACTCTCGGACGCGGACAGTGCGGGGGTGCTCGGTGCCACAGCCTTGGTCAATGGAGACGGAGAATCCACGTTTGCCATCAGAGCAGGCAGGGATGGAGACAAGCGTGACGGTGTGTGGGATGCGAGAAGCCGGTGAATCCGGCAGGATCTGCTCGATGACCGGTGTCACCACCATCTGGTAGTAGCAGTGCCCACTGTGGGGCCGAGAGGAGGCCAGTGGGTGGGGGATGCCTGGGAACATGTGTCCCCCAAGCCACCCTCCCAGGCTGGGACATACCAGTAGAGCTTGGAGCGCTCCACCAGCGCATAGGTGTCCCCATCACCGATGAATGTGTGGCAGTTGAGGCAGCTGAAGCACTCGGGGTGGTACTTTTGCTCCCCGGCCACCTGAGAGCAGACACCATCAGCCCCAGGATTCCAGGTATCTGAGGCACCCAGTGTGGGTGCCAGGGCTCAGACAGCGCTAGAAGCACCATGGCTGCACCCATGCCAAGGAAAGGGCAGGCTGAGCCATGGAGTGGTGGGAACAGCTGTACCACCAGGCTGGGGATGGCTATGCCACCAGGCTGGGGACAGCTACAAGGACATCTCCCCACCACTGTGAGCCTTCCACCCTGCATCCCACAGTCCCAACATGGTGGCACACCCCCCAGGGTCCCCCTAAACTTGCACGCCCTTCCCACCTCACCCCCTTCCTGGAGATGAGTCGTGGGTCAGGGCTCTGTGTCTGTTCCCTTGATGTCCGCACTGATGCTCACCATGACAAGCCCCTTGGTAATCTGCTCAGAGCAGCCGTGGCAGAGCTCCCCAAAGCGCACCCAGTAATCCTTCTTACAGTAGAGGCGCCCATCCTTCTCATAGTACTGGTGGGACAGGGAGGTCCCACACTCACAGCACCTGTGGCAAGGGACAAGGACTCCCTCGTCACCATGTCCCCCTTGTCACCACATCCCCACTGTCACCCCAGGAAGAAGCCAGTGTCCCCCTGCCCGCCGGCCCTACAGCTCCCTGGGCAAGCCATTTCCTCCACTTCTTTCCCTGCTGCAGGGCACCACATCCATGTGTCACTGGCAGTGCAGGCTGGTAATGCAGGGACATGGGGTTGAACAGGACAGAGGACATGGGGCAGAGACATACATGGGGAGGGAGATACCAGCCCTGCAACAAAGTGCCAGCCTGGTCATGGAGATGCAGAGGGATGTACCACCCTGGTCATGGACAGAGGGACATGCCAGCCTTGAGGGTGCAGCACTCTGCGTGCTACTAGCACAGTGGAGGGGGATGCACAGTGAGGATGCAGAAGCTGCTCCAGGGCCCATGATTTGGAGGTGCAGGGGGAGTGCACAGGGCTGTAAAACGGGAGGGTGCATGCAGAGGGGGCTGTGAGTTTT
>WYDI02018253.1:0-30208 GCA_009867235.2 Psittacus erithacus
AGGACAGGTTGTGGGGGGAAAACAAGCAGGCTACATGCTTTGTCTAATTTACGACTAAGCTTAAACCACAACACAAAGTTAAAACATTTAGCTGTATTTGGCAGCTGACAGCCCAGTGCTGGAAGACTTCCTAATTTCCTCTGTAAGAAGGAAAAGCAGTTTGACAGCCAAATTTAGCAATTACAGACCCATGTCACACTTCTGAAATGTTTCTGAAAACATACACCTTAGGAAGCAGGATGATGGAAGTTGTAAATCTGACAGTGAAAAAAGGATATTGCCTCCAGCAACATGTCTTACGTGCTTCTAGAAGGGAAAGGAGTCACAGGGCTCTGTAGGCAAAGCTTTGAACGGCCTGAGACATAAAAGCAAACAGCCTTCCGCTTTCTTCCAATCCATGGATCACACCCTTCATCCTAGCACTGAAGCTTTAGACACAAACTTTTATCGGCCATGGTAATCTCTGTTTTGGCCAAGTCAGATTTTTGTTTTACCACCTTAGCAATGAAGTGCTCTTCAGGGATTACCTGTACAGAGAACAGAGCACTATGGAAATGCCAAGAATTTCTTTACATGTCAAGCCTGGGCTCATGTCATCAAGTGACGGCATGTAACAGTTTTTGGCTATTCTGTGCATTCCTTCTGTCCCTGTTTGTTGAAAGACAAATAACATTTCCCTACACCTTAAAAATCACACTCAGCAGAGTGGGGCAGCACTGCACACCAGTTACCCTTTTGCTTTAAACAACGTAAAATTATCTCTAAGATAATTGCCCTATGTTTGCATGCCCTCCACAGGCACTACAAAATAATAATCTGTTAAAACAGGTGTGCTAAGGGGAAGACTGACTGCTAAGCCTTCAAAATTAACAGAGTTAATTAACTGTAACACAGTTCTTAACTGCAGTAGACCACCATTAATGCATCTGTTAGAAGTTTCAGGGCCATCTGGTTTGAAACAGACTTCCAGTCACTTACAGAAACTAAACTGAGGCCAATCTTAGGATTTAGGCCAGAACTGTAATGAAAAGTGATGGGAGTTGTGTATCTATCTATCTGGCTATCTATCTATCTATCTTTAATAGTTTGGGTTGGAAGGAACCTTTCAAGGCCACCTACTCCAAACTCTCATACAATGACCAGGGACATCTTCAACTACTTAGGATCAGGTTGCACAGTGCCCCATCCAACCTGACCTTGAACTGAGCTGTGAATGAGGCTCTGTCAGAGTCTCTGTCAGTGTTTGTAGGGACATCCCTTTGCTAGGCCTGTGGGGTTACGTGACAAGGAGCTGGCAAAGTGGGCTGCAGGACAGCCTCTGTGAGAGGCTAGACCTGCCTCATGCTGGACACAGCTGGATCCAACAGACCCTCCACAGTGCATGGCTGAGCCCCTCAAGCAGAACAGTGGCACCTCAGAAAAAAAGACTTGAAAATGGGCAAAATGCACTGGTCAGAGTCGTGAGGAGGGGAAAAATAAGAGTGGGAAACAGCAGGGGGAACCCCAAGGTCAATAAAGGATGCTGAGGAGGCATCAGCAGGGACCCACTGCTGGAACGAGGCAAAACTGTAAGGAGTGTCCTGGTTTTGGCTGGCATAGAGTTAATTTTCTTCCTAGTAGCTGGTGCAGTGCTGTGTTTTGGCTTTAGCCTGAGAACAATGCTGGTAACACACCAATGTTTCAGCTGTTGCTCAGTAGCACTTACCCTGATCAAGGACATTTCAGTCCTATGCTCTGCCAGTAAGGAGGAGCACAAGAAACTTGGAGGAAGCAGAAACAGGACACCTGACTGACCCAGCCAAAGGGGTATTCCATACCACAGTGCGTCATGCCCAGTTATTCCCCCTGCCTCCCCCTTCCTCTCCTTTTCATTTTTTATATATTCTTTTTTAATTATTTCAATCATTAAACTGTTCTGAGCTCAACCCACAAGCTTTACTCTTTTTTTTTTTTCTGATTTTCCTCCACATATCTAGGGAGGAGTGGCTGAGCAAGTGGCTGTGCGGTACTATGTTGCTGGCTGGGATTAAACCATGATGAGGAGGAAGGAATAGCAGAGAGGAGCTGTTATTCACTGACCATAAACCTCTTCCTGCACTGCTTAGGAGTCAGGAGTGAAGAAGTGAATTTGAGCTTGGGAAATGTGGCTGGAAAGGTGCTATTTTAATGTTTGCCTTTTTTACATAAATCTATTTTAATTGATAATAAATTGGTTTTCTCCAAATCAAGTCTGTTTTGCTTGTTACAGTGACTGGTAAACAATCTCCCTGTCGTTACCTCACCCCATGAGCTTTCTTACCATTCCACTAAGGAGGAGCAGCAAGTGAGCAGATGGGTGGGTGTTTGGCTCTTTGTCATGGCTCATCCACCACAGTATGTGTACAACAAATAATACAAAATGAAATAAAATGCTGCATCATATGAAAGAAAAATAACTGTAAGTTACCGTGCCTTTACGCTTTACTAGGAGGTTTGTGAAGACCAGCATTCTTTAACGAGAAACAACCTGCATCCACAAGATTGCATTCTGGTCATCATGACATTAACTTGATGTGCTCAGTGTCTGTTCATGAGCACCATTATAGGTATGAGTTTTAACTGACTGAGTGACAAAAAAAGTATTTTTCACATTTGCAGGAAATAAGGAATTTCTGTTCGCTGAAGTTAGCACAACAGATTTGAAAGCAACAAAGGAATAATCCACAACATTATCCTAGTTATTCTCTCAGCATTTATTTGAAATATCAATACTTTCCATAATATAGTTTATGCACTAAGCAGTAGGGAATTGTATTTGCTTCACATCATCCAGTACTGAAGTGGCACATTCAAAGCAGCACATTAAACTTCTGGAAGAGACTGTACAATTTAGATAAATAGAACTCCGAATAACTAAACTAACAGAACTTCTGCAACCATTACCAAAAGAATGCCAAGAAGCTAGGCACAGCACTGTACACACAAAGTGCAGGAAGGAGGAACACAAGAGAACCAACTAAACATATGGGGGGAAATGCTTTTGCATATACGGCCACATGTCTTTAACTGGTCAACTCAAAAAGGTAACACGCTTCATTTAGTCCTCATTGAGGAGAGAATGTGCACAAATGATGTTCGAAGAACACATGGTAGACAGAAACAAATTAAGTGAGGGTCATGTTTGGTTGGTTATAGTATTCCTCAGTGAATGAGTTTACAAAGGATATCTGGTGCTTAAGCAGCATCATTTTGTGCCAAGACTTGACAAGAAACAGTTAACAAATGCCAGTTTTATTCCCCATCTTGCCCTCTTACTGGCATTTTGGTGAGCATGCTCTAAGTACCTGAAGGGCAAATTCAGGTGGTTTGTGTCCAAGGTTTTTACTACAGGAATCCCCATTTTATGGTTGACAGTTTACCTGTGGATGTAAATAGGCCTTTTAACAATAATTAAGACTATAAGAATGAGCAGAGGGCAGCAGAACACACAGTACAGTGGTTCACTTTCTGAAAAACCAGAAGGTCTACATTTATGCCATCTCTGTGAGAACAACAAGCCAATTTGGTTGGAACATACAATTCTGGTTAGTCAATGCTAGGCCTGTTGTGAACTGTATCATTAGGAAGGGAAAGATCAAACAGCAAGAACTCTTCCTTTTATAGAGAGCTAAGACTGAAAAGTAATACAATGGTGATAGGCATTATCTTCCCAAAACCTCCTGCTACTTCACTACGAGTTACTTGCTTTGCTTGCCATCATCTTACCAGCTTCGACTCCCTAATGGTTCTGGTTACCACCAGGCCAGCATGGCCAACAAACTAACCCGCACTATGCAGGCTCAGAAGATACCACGCATCACCACCATGTAGTATGACAACACACAAACCAAAGATGCTCAGTGGGAATCAGTAACTCTAACCACTGCAGTTTTCGCTTGTAAGGTGTAAGCAGCAGCATTTTGAGAGCAGTGGTGCTGCAAAACTGTCTGGGTCGCAAGTGGTGGATCAGCCATCCTAATTGGGCAATGGAACTAGAATATCAACATAATTGATGGGGAAGAAACCTGACTGGCCATGAAGCATCCCTTCATACCAGTTTTCATCAATCTGGTTAGTGAGGGTAATGATATCACCCTCTTTAAATCCTAGCTCCCCTTCATTTTCTGGTTCAAAGTCATACAGAGCTCGGCAGCATGGCTGATCCATGTGAACACCTGTGGAGAAGAAACACAAAGAAAAAATGTGCTTAAAAATCTCAACAGTTGCAGTATCATTTTTACCAATGTACCTATTACAGGTTTTGCTGTTTCTGCTGTCACTCATATGCCAATGACAGTTCTCTGGCAACATCTAAATTTGAACTGCTAAACTTCATTAGGAGACAGCTACCAGTTTTTGGCAGCCTTTGGTTTTCATATGTGACTACTAGTAGATGTCTGAGAATCTTGAAACAAACAAGATACCATCAAGCCCACACCTAAAAGCATGGCCACAAGCAGTATGGAATTAATTTTACCTGTTTACAAAAATAAAAAAAAGAAAAAAAAAAACCAAAAAAAAACCGAAAAAAGAAGCAAAAGCCCTAATGTATTTCCAGCTTTACTGGCACAAAGATGCTTTAGCTATTTAACTCAGGTAAGTAGCGTAACGGGCAGCTTAAAATAACAGCGACTGTGTCCTTGTCCTTTTATTGAAAATGTCACTGGTACAGTTACACTGTAAACCACTGTATAGGCTCCTAATCCTCTGAATTTTAATATGAGGTTTTCAAAGACCTTTTCTCCCCGTTCCCACAAAACACTTGATTGCAGGGCCACCAGCGCAGATTCAGAACAAGTTCGAAATTAAAAGCTTTCTAATATGCTAGTTCATGAACATCTGAAAATAAAGCCATGAGAATGGCTAATGGATAAGTTATTAGTTAGGTTAGATTTTCAAACATTACATATAATTAATAAATATCCCCTCCACCCCCAAGACTCTATAGTTAGTATTTCAGCTTTTTCATGCATACTGGCTTCAGGATGAGTAAGTTTCAAATTTCAACTTTTGCATATTCATTTCAACCTCATTGTGGCTAGAAAGCCCATGCTTGAGCTACTTTAGGACAAAAATAATCCACTTCTACGGATCTCGGTAGAGCAATTACCAGATTTAATTCCTTAAATTCTGTCGTGAAACCTTTTTCATTTCTTTACCTATCACTTAAGTGTATTTTGCTTTATTTGTCATGAAGACTATTTTGCTGGTATCAACAAGCCTTATAATGTGTGTTTGGTATCCCTGTTGCTATCAGCTGAAATTAAGAAGACCTTAACAAATAAATTCCAATGACCAGACTGCAACTTTGAATGAACCAACCCAAAAATATATTAAAGAAATTGCAAAGGTGTTTGTCTGAAACTGTTAAACACTTCAAAAGACAGAACCCCCATTGAAGAAAAGGCTAAATACAGCTCTGTAAAGAGGAAAACATGAATGCTGCAGACACACAGGAACATAAGACTGCCCTGCCTTAGCACAGAGAAGTGTTCATTACAGCATAAGTGTCACGTAAGTGAAGGCGACAATTACTGGTGGTATGAGCAAAGCTTTAGTGTGCAAGACTCAAACCCATGCTCATGTACAAGGAATCTCCATTGTATCACCCTTCTTACTAGCATAGGTTACTAGGAACTTGCATGACAATGTAAGACAATTTCCAGCTGCAGGTGCCACATGGAGATACTGTTTCTGCCTGTATCTGGGAGAATCTCAAACATCAGGATGTAACTGGAAGGAAGGAAATCCTGATTAAAGATATAGTGAAAAAAATCCAGTCTTGCAAGGTGGAGTGTGCTAGCAATTGTCACTAAAGTAAACTGGAGTAACTGAGGTCAGAATCAGTACAGAGGACAGCCCTCACCATGTCATGGAGTAAAAAACCGTTACTGTGAGAAACAAACAATAACGCTTTCTTAGTATGTGCTGATATGAAATAGACACTTCCTTAAGATAATAATTATGCACAGTCATATAAATGCTTAATCTTGCTTGCACTGCTCTCAGTTGGGCAAAGAAAATAACTCTGATAGCTTTGTTTTGGTTTTTTTAGTGATTTTCACTTTCAGGCTCTTCGTGTTGTACTACTTGGTTTTAAAAAGCACGATAAGGTTATAGGGGCTTTGGAAGGGTTCGGGGTTCTGCATTTTCAAAGAAAACTTCCCATTGTTCTTCTGGTTTCCTAGATGTCTTTTTTGTAAAGTTCTATATTTTGAGGTGAATTTAAGTATGGCAGCATCTCTTTGAGCTTCTAGGACTAAGGGAATTTTTCATGCACACACATTTAAAGCAGTGGGTAATCCATTCCTGTTCTCCTGCCTGGGGATGTGAGCACATCACAAACAAACAAAGAAACAACAGTTCTAACAGCTCTCTCCTATACTATCTTCATTCTCATTATCTCTCACTATGAAAGAATGAGCCTCTAGAAGAAAGCATGGAACTTCGGCATCGTAGCAAAACTTCAGAGTTGGCTTTTCTCCTCACATTGCTACTGCCATTTACCTGACGGTTTAGGTGTAGTGGCATGGGATATTCCTCCATTGTGCTGAGTATTGTCACCAGATGTGAATTCCAGGCTCATACGGGGTTTGGGCTGGTATTCTCTCCTGGGCTGAGATGATGCCTCTTTTATTCTGCCAAAACATGAAGTTAAATGTCAAGAACTAGTTTCCTATTAACAGATGAGATGCACCAAACTTCTTTATTTCCCACGGCTGAAGTTTTGATGCACTGCTCATCCAGACTAAACAAGTTTGGGCATTTGGAGTAATTTTTTTGTTTACAGCATTAGTTTAAATTACAAAAAAACACCTGATGTGACTATGCCATGAGGTTGTTAATTTTTCTTTTCCTCTAGGAACCTAGCATTTTGCCTGGCTTCCTTTTGCTTGACAATAACAAAGAGCTACTTAATGGGGAAAAACTTGTTACATGATTAGCAGTGCTTGGAGAAGTGCCGTACAAACATCTTTGCCCCAATTTTTAGCATGATTTTTGCTTCCATCCCTGGCAAGCCTTAACTGTTCAGCTGGCTGATGCCAACTCTTGTCACTTTGTGAGGAGACTGTGTGGGAATGTACTGACTTCAGCTGCAGACTTAGTTAATTTGTAATTTGGAACACTTGTTTCACAGAGGTATACAACTCCAGTTTTCCTGACTCTCAAAATAAAAATACTATGCATCATTAATTTCAATTTATTTTTCTAATTGAGAAATATAGGATTTCTAGGACAGGGTACATTTTCAGATTCCAGGGTAAAATTCAGGGACAGGATGATGGCAGAATCAGAGCAGCTTGTGCAGGACAACTGCCATATATATTTCTAATATTGCACATGGGAGAACACTTGAGTTAAAACCTCCATATTTAAAGCACAAGTTGGTTTCTCTAACCTTCTCTAGATCTGCCTGAGACTTGTTGCTGGCAGCACATTTTGATTTATCTATTGAAAAGATCTGCTTCTAAATTAACCAGTTTTGGTACTGATGACAAGAGTTTTCGTACTGTCCAAAATATTATGTATGTTAGTCAGTCCCCAGAGATACTTTTTCAAAACAGCGAAGTGCTGAAGCAAGAAATATTTAAGTTCATTATACCTAATGAGATGAACATCATGAAACAAACACCAGATATGAACTAGAAGGCAACAGTTCTACTGACTTGCTAAAAATTACCCAAAAGCTCAGCATAAGCCATGTTTCTTAAGAAACATCTCCAAGGAAACCATTCCTGCTTCCCAGCTGCTCTGTCACAGAACTCTGTCTTGAAAACTGCAGCCTCCTTTTGCTTGATGAAAAGGAGAGTTTAAAAGGAAAAGCCTTTACTAACATTCCAGATTTTATTAATTTTATTGCAAGTCTACCAATGTTAGCTAAGTTTCTGAAGTCCCAGTTCCTGGAATCATGGCATTTTAACAAAGCTTATGCCTTCCATTAATGCATAGGAGATAAATGAACATTCTTGCACTTGCAGTTCCTGAAGGAAGTTTTAAAGCCTAATCTAAAGGGCTCAGGAACACTTGAGTGCATTTTTAAATTTTTGACATTATTTCTCAGCCTAACTCATTTCTTCTTAAAATTATTTGGAAAATATATTAAACAGGACAGTTTCAATGGCAACTTAGCAGTTACAAGACATTGTCCCTGCCAAACAACAGCACAAACATTTACATCTTTTAGTAAGTATCAAGGAAAAAGTATCTAGAAAGTAGGTGATATGTGCTGTAGACATTACTAAGAGTGACCAGTAACAAATTTGCTTGGCTTAAAAGTAAAGCATTATTTATTTTTTGGCCAAAAACCAACCTCAAAACCCAGAGCCATGCATTCTTTGCTACCTACATACCATCAGCAGGAAAAGACAAGTAGTTCTAATAGTAACATCTTTACATCCCTGCTTAATCCCTGGCATAAGTATATCACAGTGCTGTAATTTGTGTCCAGCGGATTATTTAGCCAGCAGACTCTTTACAATTAGGGATGCACAATAAGTTTATGCAAAAGATTTACTTCAGCTGATCTGCGACAGTAGTCTGATGTAAGGTTCTTGAAAAGCTAAAATGATTCAGAGCTGAAACTTAAAGCAAAGATACTGCACATTTTAGCAGAAGTTTCAGAAGGGCAAAGGATTGTCTGAATTGATATAGGAAGAGAAATCTGTTGCAGAGAGGTATGTTCGCTGTACAGAATAACTTATGGACTACAGAACATCTCATCTGCTCCCAAGGATTCTTTTGTAAAGTGAATTGGCAGTATTCATTTGGAAGTGCTGAAAATCACTCTGTGAGCTTCAGGCAGTACTGCAAACTGCCATCAGAAACAGCCTTCTGGGCAGCCTACCTGCAAAACAAATGCTGCTCCTAATCACAAAGAAATGGTAAGACTTAGAATTGGATGAGGTTTTACAGACTGTGTGCTCTACGAAAATAAAACACTGACAGATGCAGTAGTACCAGAAACTAGATCTGCACTAATGACATCAGAAAACTGGAAGGAATCATGGATGATTAAAAAACTGCCTTCAAAAAGTACGAGAACATTATCTGCTCTTGAGAATTATATGCAGCTTTAAGGAAGAGTCTTCTAGAAGTATGTGAACTAAACAAATCTTTCCTGGATTTTATATTTCTTTGAAGAAGGACATGTGTGTAGGAAGCCAATGAACTCTTACAAACATTATATTCCTCACTTCAAGGGGATATAATCTGTTTTTTATGGATAGAAAAAAACCAAGAAGTTCTAAAATATTCTAAAATTCTATTAGAAAGATACTATATTGACCAATTCTGAGATGGCACTTGCAATTCCAGAAAAGGAGATGGAAAAAGTAACTTCAGTTGATCCTTGTATCAAGTTTGATCTGATAATTAAGCTGGAAAAAAGGAGTATTCAGTAAGGCGGCAAATGATGGGGGTCTTACTACATGGAAGTTGCTCATGTAGCTGTAACAATCAATCTTTAACATCTTCTCCTGGAAGTACTACATTATGAACACATGCAGGAATGGTAAGGAATCCAAAGTTGTAAGTCCCACCAACATCCCATATTTATAAGCACTTGCTTTCATTTAAATCACATTTCACATCTTTTCTGAGCTGACATGCTTTCCTGAACACAGTTCTCATTCAGTCATACTCAGAAGTATATGCATCTCCAAAACATACAAACCTCAGCTTCCAACTGCCTAATGAAATGATCCTTGTTCTCATATACATACAGTTACCAAGTTGCACAAGGCAACAGATTTGCATTTTACTCGTATGTTTACTGCCACTGTAAAACAGAAAAACCCAACCCAACAATCAACAAAATTACACAAAGTGCATTACCTATCTTCCAGTTTAGAAGTAACTCGCTGTAGGATCTGTGTGGCCTGCTTGTGGTACTCCAGCTGGGCTTGTACAAGAGCAGAAAGCTGGCTCACTTGTTCAATCTGAGGATTGACAAGACATCAGATCTTAGGTGAGAACTAACAGCTCAGCAACAGTGAGTAAAGACCACCACTGTCACAGTGACACTGAAAAGGCAGTTTTACTTATCTCTCTAAAAATTTGATTTTCATATTTGTAGTTTGTAAATAGTTATGTATCAGTCTTTATTCATACCCGTGTCTGGTTATGACCTGACCTGGAATGGTAACTGCAGCTCTTCTCCGCGGATGATCTCCATGGCAGATTTGCAATGAACAGCAGCCTACAGACCTACCTCATTCAGCAGAAACTATGAAAGTAAAAATGAGACTGTAATGAGAGCACAAGACATCTTTTCCCTCCCTGCCTTTGAGGGGCAGAAAACCAGAGTGATTATGGTCATGCTTCTGGCCTGTGAAGCAAACCAAAACATGAAGATACTACATACTCTTGGATACAGAGTATTTGTAGCGAAGGCAGATAGCATTCTACTTCATGAGGGAAGAAATATCCAAAACTTTTGTGTGGGAATGCAATTGCTAGCAGTTTCCAAAATACACAATGCAGCAATGGTATAATACAGGCCAGCACTATCTGGCCCCACAGCGCTGGATGTTACTACAAGGATTAAAACTACAATCTTGGTATACTTCTTTCATTTCAGCACAGCTACATTTAATTTCTAGCATGCAACTATTTTCAGGTTTATCATGGCCCCTCTACAGCAATTTGGTAATGAAAAATTAAATTAGGTGTATATTTAAACTTAAATAATTTACTTCAATAGAAATATTTAAACTGAGTTTCTTTTGACTAGGTATTCTGTAAGACAGATTTCAGTTGAAATGGTTTTTTCTGCCAAAAGAAATAAATTTTTCTTCCTTCTTGATTTTATAATTTCAACATTAATTACAAACAGAAGATTTAAAATAGCTAATAGATGCTCAATCCTAAACCAGTCTGTATGCAAAAAAAAAGCTGCAGAGTCAGATTTCAGCAGTTACACAAACTTCAGCTTTCCTATTCACTATTGCAGCTGATTACAGCAAAGACCATGCGGATGCCAGTTCGTCATCTCTGATCTTTACCAATCCTCTCAGGAGCCCACACACCTGAGCAAACATCTTGGCTCAAACCTTAAAATCACAACTAAGTAAAAGTCATGACTTATATTTATACAACTCTAAGAAGGAAGTTATACGGGTTTTGTAAGTAACACTACACAGGAAACACAAACGATGCTACAAAGGATTTATGTTCTTTAGCTCAGCTACCTATAAAACTAGTCCTACATGTGCATGCTGTACATTACTATAGCTTCAGAGCCTTTCACTGAGTCCAACAAGGAAGCAAGTGCTTCCCCATTGTACAGTGATAGGAATCTGTGTCATGAAGGATTTAATAAGGCTTTCTGGTTTTAGAGTGCTTTAGATTGCCTTCACTGCTCTTTTTCAGATTCAGCTCAAAGATTAACAAGGGATCTCACATCCATCTCCAAAAGGTTGAACATGCTTGACTCAGCAATTTCTTTTGATTCATCAAATTTCTCCAGAGCCTGGCGAAGTTCTTCATCAGGGAGCTTGCCCTGTCTTTTCTTCTTGTAATCGAAATCCAGGCGTCGACCCTCCATTTTCTTTAGGTGATGCTGAAAAATGAGAACACAGATACAAGCAAAGAATAAAGCATATTCCCCAACTCTCTTACACTGCATTGTAATCAGGTAGTTCACTAACATTTGTAAGCATGTGCTGTCTGCTGTGTATCAATGCTTTCCCACAGGGAAGAAATACAGATCAATGAAATAGGTCATTTTACATATCATTTAAGAAGTGATGGTGTGCTGCTGTCTAACATTACAAACAGGCCATGTAGAATGCATAACTGCAACTGCCATCTGTATAGTATATACATGAGTTTATAGCTTTTTAACTCTGATGCACAATTACCTGAACACTATGTTTTTTCCCAACATGTTTAAAATAAAACTCTTATTAAAAGCAGTTTTGCAACAGAACTGAAAAGTAAAACTCAAGTCAAAACAGATTATACTCAGATCATCTCTTGTTCTGAAAGCCCATTTTACACCACACAATTAGCATAAAACTTTCAACATATACGTAGTCTGCACATTTGGTATTATTAAAATGCCACATTGAGGGCAATACCTGTATTTCTCTAAGATCTTTGTCATGGAGATTCTGAAGTGGGTCAATGAAGTTTTGTTTCACTTCCATGTCAAGAGAGTCTTTGACCTCAGAAAGCTCCTTCATAGCTTCTCCAACATCTGCAAGTGCTGGTCCTGAAAGAATATATGTCCAGTTTGTTTCGAAATAAAGTTACAAACCACTTCAGAATGAAACTGAGTCATGACATTTCCCACGTTTATTAAAGAAAAAGAGTATAATACACTGTCTGAAAGGACAACATGGATTTTACACATCAGCAGCCCCCAGAGTTAATGTCTTGCAACACAGCTGAACTTGACGATTTATGCTGCATCAAAACAGCTTTCTCCACACCCCATGGAAGGGTTGTACTTGATTCATTCCTCACTCTGGTAAAGCAAACATGCTAAAACAGAATTATCTGTATTTGCTCCAGTGTTGCCATCACAAGACACTAAAGCGCATAGGAAAACAGCTCTAATGCAAGTCTAGGTCTCCCTGTTTCTATCAGTGAGACTGGTGACAGTATCAAATATAAAAATTTTTAACAATTTCACAGGATTTTTTTAATGAAAGGGGTTTTTTTTGATGAAACTGTTGATTTCATAGACATACTCAAGAGTTCATAAACTTCAGGAGTAATTAGCTGCTTTCTGAGATTTCCTCCAAGATTGAGGGCCACCAATATTACCACTCTCCACAAATTTACGCCCTCTGCATAAAAACAAAAGCAAGAGGCTCAAAAATACCCTCCTGGTTTGAGGTGTAGGTTGGTGGGAAAAACCCCACACTTTCAAAGCATACAAAATGTCTTAAAACCTAGAAATGTGAGAAATCATGAGTTTTGTCTCTCAAACAGGGGATAACAGCTATGCACTGCAAAACCAGAGAGCTTGCCAGACCTAGATGAAGAGTGACAAACAGCCATAATAGCTGCTATTAGTTAAGAACATGAAAATAATTGTCCTATATACTCTGCTGCATGCTACTGCAATCATCAGGTGATATACAGCAATTTGCAAAAACTAAATTCTATTAGTTCTTCATTTTCCCTTTAAAAATATGTTTGAAATTTAGCAAATGAGAGGCAAACAATAAAAAATCAGTAGTCTTTAGCACATATCAACCTACATCTGCCAAGCTAACTAGTAAATTATATAAAACAAACAAGAAAATATCTTTTCCACTGCAGAGGTCTTTGTATCAGGAACAACATGTAACGAAGATTCAAATAGGAAATGGAATTTTCACACACTTGAAGGTCCTGCGTGTTGATGCATAAAAATCTGGCCAGAGAAATTTGCGTGAGAAAAGCTCACACAAATAGGACAGAAAGACAAAGAATCCTGTCATGTATGTCATCATTTTTAGTTGGACCTCTACTGTTGAAAAACACAGTGTTAAGTCTCAGTTTAACATTTCTAACTTGGGCAGCTATAAACTTATTCAAGGCTTGGAGGGAGGAGTGGTTGACAGATAAGACAGGAATATTCACTAGTGCCTTAAAGTGTAGAATTTCATCAGAAAAAAGGTCTAAGTCTATTAAAAATCTATCAGCCCCTTTTCTTTGCCTGTAATGACAATAACATTTATTATAAGGATTCTGAGGACAAAGGGTTTTATTGTACACATGCATAGACAACATTACAATTTCTGAACACATACATCTTTAATCCTAATACATCCCCAGTAGTGTAGTCTCTGACAGAGTGCCTAAAGCCTATATGGATATGGGTCCAAATGGAAACAATTTTACTTTCATTCACAATAAAATATCTGTAGTCCAAATCCACAAAAGAGATTCAACAGGCCTAGTCCTCGTTTCTCCTTAAAGGAGAAGTCTGATGAAGCATAACTCAGATGCTTCTTGCAAAAGCTGTTCTTTTTTATGAGCACAATATTTCAATAATGAAAGTTATATTAAATGTCACTACCATTTTTATTGCATTATTTTGGAAAGGGAAGTAATAAAGTTACCAAAGTTGCATTCTTCTCCAAGCTCTCGTCCAAATTTCAGCATCGCATCTGCCAGCAAGGCTTCAGCCTGAGGGTAACCTGGTCCCTTCTCCTGGCCTCGAATTTTTGACATAGTGTTGATCATGCTGAGTTTAGCTCTGGAAGCTGAAGCAGGCAAGTGACAGAGGTTACAAACATGCAATAGTTTGATTACACAGAGAGGAATGCACTCCTTAGATTTATACCAGCTACCTACAATGTATTTGAAGGACATTATCTAAGTTTATGACTATGCCTTGGTTTTCATCTATTATTTTTAGAGCAAAGGAATGAAGTATTGTTGCTCTTTTTTTTTTTTCCTTCTGCTCGTAGACCAAAGAGGATGCTCTATCCTGAACTTTTAAGTCAAAGCTTCCCTTGAAATTACTTGGACAGAGAAAGCCCAGGAACACTTCCAAGATCACACGTTCAACACGTGCTACAACTCAGGTAGAAAACCCTTTAATTCCTCAAAGCCTATCTTAAAATTCTCGGGTACCAGATGGACAGTAGGTTGAGCAAGCCTTGCTCTGAAGGAAAACTTCAGACTAAACTGGAATTTAAACCAAGAATAAATGGTGGTGCTTTACATGTTTTAAATGTTTGAAAGCAATATTAAATAAAATCTATATTCCCAAACATTATGTCCAACAACCTCTGAAATTGTTTTTGCTTTTTATGGGATTTGGGGAAACTCTGTCTTCAGTTTGCATTTTAGCCTTGTATTTTATTTCAGATGAACAAATGCAGATCAAAAGAAAGCACACAATTATCATAATTCATGAAAACAAAGACAGCAAACATAAAAGAACAAATTTGTTTGATGATGTGCTTTAGCGAATTTTTGCAAGTACAGATTGTGAATAACCTGCAGACAGTGAATTAATTAATAGCACTTGACTTCAAATTTTGCCAGCTAAATCCTATTGCCAGCAAAGCTGACGCACTGTTTCTACCTACATTACTGCATGTGCTTCAGTGGGGCAGCTACAAATGCATCTACCTTCTTTTTTGCAAAGGCTTGTCTCTGTTAGTTGCTCTTAGTATTTCTGCTTACAAAACATTAGTAGCTCACATTTTCATGTGCTGATTTCACTGATCAAAATTCAATCTTGTACACATGTCTGTAGCAAAACATAACACTAGCAGTCTGGAGTCAACAAGTGCTTCCTTTTATTTTTTTGTGTATCAAGAAATGGTTCTTGTTGCTGAGTATGTTTCACTTTGTGGTACACAAGTGTAGAAACAGACACAGGAAAATCAGGCAAATGTCATAGTACTTATTTTGCTGGAGAAACAGCTACGAAAGGATAACATTTTTTTGACATACAGTAAATACGTTTTTGTAAGCTTTCTCACTACCCTTAAGTGCCACCAGATCATGATTTTCAGCATCCGAATTTCCTGATGCCTCCTGTGTCAACCCACTATAAAACTACAGTCAACAGACTGGCTGACTGTTCAGTAGAAGCAACTGCATTTTAATGAAGTGTCTGGCTTTCAAAAATTGCATCAAAATTATGGTGGCAATTAAAAAATACAGAAGTGCAAAAGAAACTAAAATGCAAACCAAATCAGTCAGGGTAATGGAGACAGCAAGCTTAATTAAAACAGGAATAAATGAGAGTATTTTCAGAAATAAAATAAAAAATATTTTCCCAAAAGAGGGAATATAGAAAAATTAAGTGTCTATGTTCTGCGCAGGTAGGCAAAAGTTGAAAGAAAAAGAAACAGAAAATAAAGACAGATGAAAGGACAATAAGGGAAGGGAAAGAAATAAAACATAAAGAGAAGAAAGGCATGCATGAAAAATTCATGCTTCAATGATTCATCTAATCACTTAATAATGATTACATTAGAAACCTGATTTAGTAGGAAATCTTAGAATACATCTACCAGTGGTCTCATTCCACTTTTCTTCTATTAAGGTTGTTTCCAGTAACTTCCGTGGAAGCATAGGTGTTTGTGCTCAGTCAATCTTGAAATCCCTCTGAGCCCTTTAATTTCTATTGCTTATTGTGGTACTGTATGTGCTTTCTTCTCCAAGTTATGTTTCAGTCTCAGTGAGGATAGGCACAGATCCACAAAACACCACATGGAAGTGACCTGAATATGTGGGTTTTTTCTAGTTGTGGTCCTTCTCTTTTACATTGGTTTTCATGGTGTCACCAATGATTCACCTTAATATGAAGTGTTAACAGCACCATGGCAAATTGTAAGAATATTGCCAGAAGAGTTTGAAAGAAACTTCAGCAGTAGGTGCAACTGATCATTCTTTGTATTTTCAATCTTGTTCATCCTTCACCTTCTTTTTCTTGAAATTATGGTCATATACATCTGAATGGAAAGTCTTGGAGCCTTCCACATGTTCAGTTTTAGTTACTTTCAGATTTTTGGTTATTTTTTTTTTAATTGGTAGGTCTGCAAAGCTACTTTTTCAGTCACACTAACCTCAGCTCAAAATCTCTTTCAATAAATTCACCTTTGTCTCTAATATCCTTTCCCTTTCCCTTCTTTTCCCTACCCTTTCTCCTTCCCCCTTCATTTTTCTTTCCAGCATTCGTTAATTGTTTAGTGAAGTTAAACAATGCTGAATACTTCACTTATTGATCCTCCAAAACACCAATAAGCCAATTACCTTTAGCACTGCAGTACTATGTTATCCAAGAATACTGATGTTTTCAGGGCATATGTTATTATCAAGGAGTGTATGGGCTACTGTAATAGACGGGAACCTAGCTGACAGCTGATTCCTGCTCATGACACAGAGACATTACAAAGTGTTTTTCACCAAAGCATATTGGTGGAGTATATATGTTTTTTGTTCATTGTGACAGTTTGTTGGAAAAAGCCGGGAAAACATAGGTGTGCAGTTGTTCTATGACCTTTGTACTTGGCTGTACTGGGGAGCCTGGCCAACGCTCTCAGTACAGACACCAGTGAGATCATGAGAAACTGCACAGCCCCACAAGTAAACAATTACCGAGCTTGCATAAAGCCAGTTGTTTTTCTAAGGGTATAACAGAAGGACCCTTTTCTAGCTGAATCCAAAGCCTTACCTATGGGTGTATGCACCACAGAGGAATTTTCCCAGTTACCTGAGAATCCCAGCATCAGCTGCAGCGAGGCTTCCCAGCTTGAAGTGTGAGCCTGGATGATGATTTGGTGGTAACTGGTGATACATTTCTTCTTAACCTCTGTTCTCGCTATGCAGCAACTGTTTGATGCATTCCCAACTTTCCTCTGTGCTTTATTTATGTATGTATCTCTCTGAATTGCTGTATTGTACTTATTCACTATAGATACATACCTGATTCGTGTTAGTGTGCTTATTCACTTTAGTGTGCTTGTCTAATAGACTATGCATGTTATACAGCTAGTGGATGGCTGTTTTGTTGAGTACCCTGCCTGTTTGCAGAACAGCTACATCCCAAATGCTCTTCTCCTTGTGGAACCCAGGTAAACTTTTAAAGACAATCTTCTGTTAAAAAATTGGGTTTTTTCATTACATTTCTCCTCTTTCCCAATGATGCTTCTGGTTTTTATGAGAATGAGAAAGTAAACAGGAAATACTGGAAATCAGCATTTTTGGTGCCCAAAGTAAACATCAATATAGTAGGGAGATTTTTAAAAAGGAAATTTTTTATTTTACTGAAAATAGTAGTAATTTCCAAGCAATTCTTGTCACTATACAGAGTCATTTTGCAATTGGCATAAAACAATCTAAGATCAGGTGAGAGCTAAAAAGGATCAGTCTTACCTTCCTCTTACTCCATCTGCTATCTTTCCCTAGCTGTGGAATGAGTAATATGATCTCATCTGATATACAAGAAATTAAATCTTCCTCCTGCCTACTACAGTTTTAGTCTTCTGACTCTACTTGCATGGAAACTGCTCTTTTATGCGGCACTGCAAACTTACCTCAGCCTGAGATGCCTGAAATCACACCCGTAGCTACTTCCAGAAATTCAGCTTTCTACTGTTGCTGTGTGCCTCCTTCATGATTCACAGCAATCAGGATCACTCAGATGTGTCAGGAAGGCGGCCAGAGAGGCACTAAACAGCCAAAGCTTATTACTGAGTCTATATGATGATGCACAACAGCAGCTTCACAGTAGTTACCAATTTTATCACTAGCCCCGTGTTTGTCAATCCTATGGCTTTTCCTGCAGAGTGCTTGTTGACAATGAGCAATGAATCTGCAGAGTCAAGTCATAAACAGTATTTCATCTGTTGACATAGAAACCGTTCTAGTCATCATTATTTTCTGTCTAGCAGTTCTTGCACTTGTAAATATTATTCTTCCTTTTTTCAATCTGCTGGCAACATCATCAAATTATCCTCCTTCCCTCTGTTTCCAGCTATGAGGAAACAAATTCCTTATAGTGAATGAAAATTTGGTCTGTAGTTCCATGAAACTCTAAAGACACTTATGGTAAGTAGAGGGTCCCATCTTACCTTCACGTTATCTCTGTTGACCCCATCAGTGAAGACAGCATTGACTTATTGAGCCCTATGCTCCTACATCACTACTCTTGAATTGAATGGTTTACTTGATTACAAGAGCTCCAGATCCCCACTCCTTGTAAGGATCCTTTGCCAAGAAAGGAGCATGCACTACTCTCTCAGCCCAATCACAAAAACCTTCCTTTGTCTCCCCATAGAAACCATTCATTTATTTCTATTGTGAAGGTTCAATTTAGTAATCTTTGATTATGTTCTTTTATCTGCCTTTTTCTCCAGTTCAGCAGCTCTTTTGCACGCTCCCTTTTAGCTCTCTCCTTAGTAACTCTGATGAGGATGGGAAATCCCTAGAGGACTTGGTGAAAGCTCTTGTTATACCTTCTCCTGCATCCTGGAGGAAGTTGCTTCAGAACTTTGTTTTTATTCCCACTGTCTGCAAGGACTGCCTGCTCCTTTTCCCTCACACAGGGACTGCATAATGCCTCATGCAGACACCTTCACTGTGCCTGATCCCGATCCCCAACTGCAGGCTGACAGTCTGATCGTGTTCCCATACCCAGGCTGGTGCCTGATGCCCAGGGCTGTTGCTGCACCAGCACCCCCTGGCTGCCTGGATGGAGCAGTGGAATCTGCCCTTGCTGCCAGGCACTGCCCTGCTTCCCCTGAGGAGTCCATAGCCACCTCCAACTCCGAGGGAGCCCCATATTGCTCACAGTGCTGACATTAAGATGCCTGCAAGTATATACACCTACTTACAATACAACAAAAGGAAGAGAAACCTCCCAAAGCCAGTTTCCATGCCCTCTGACAGCCTAGCACAGAAGATTGTCCTTACATCTGTCTTTTACTTCATGGTAACTTCACCAATTTTGTCTTGATCTTGACTGCACCAGTGAGGATGAGATCACTCCAACTATATATATTGATGAGACAGAGTGTTTTCAAAAAGCGCTGCAAGTACTGTAAGACCGTGAAATTACATTACCTGGATTGGGCTGAAGATACTCTATTGTCTTTGCCATTATCTCCATAACTGCCCTGCTGGTAACATCCACTTTCTAAATGACAGAGTTCAGCAAAAAGAAACATGAAAAAGACATGTTAAGCAAAAGGAAGACTTTTTTCTTCTTTCTTTTAAAAATAAATTCTTATAAATTCTTTTGACTTAATTTCTGTGTCCCTGAGAACTGCCCCACTACCAGAACGGTGATAATACCTGGAAAACTACCGAAGTATGAGCCCACCATTTCAGTTTATAGCAGATCAATTCTCAAGTGAGGCCATTAGTACAGGGTACCTCAGGATGTGTTAGGAACTTGATGTGACACATTGTATGGTTCTGATATTTCCCATAACCTTGGGAAACATCCACAACATGGAAATTTTTTTGATAGAACGGTCACTAAAAGCTACTGGAAGAATTAGCCAGCTTTGATCCCCCCCTCCCCCCCAATAACTGACAAAATGAGAGGAAAGCCTATGTCAAACAAAACCAACCATCAGTGATAAAATGAGCTAAATCAGAGCAAGTTCTGGTAAAATTGGGTCAAAGAAGACCCAGTAACTCAGTTTCCAGTTTCAAGAAACCTATCAGCATAGACGCACTGGCCATTGATTTCTCCTGCTGACCTCAAGAAGAAGTTATTTTATATTTAGAAATTTAAAATACTTAAACCTGAAAAGCAGATTTTTTTACTTTCTTCTACTGTAATAGGAATTCTTGCTTTCTTAAGAAGTACTCTGCATCAGCTTCCTAAGCTGCATATAGCAAAGTATGCAACTATTTCTTCCTCTCAGAATCAGGCCTCAAATTAAAAAATGTTGCTTTGGCAGGTTTGGGGATTCCTGTAACCTGTTCTGTACCCTGCATTTATGAAGAAACATTGCATTTCTCTGCAGGGTAGCTCGTGTCCCACAGAGTGAACTCCTTAACCATAATGGCAAGTTCCTACTTTAAAAAAGAGCACCTGAGACAGGTTGTTTGCAGCACACTGTGACTGACGTCTTTCCTGTTTCCTCTTGCCACTGCCATCTGCCAGGTCTTGGCCCGTGCTTTACACAAAGAAGCAGAAGAGGTCTGCCAGCCCGGGATGAGTAAGTAGCTGAACTGCCTGGTAGAGAGCCCAGAAATAGCTAGGAGGCTGTAGAGGAGACGGGGGGTGGGGAAACAGAAGGCCAGGGACAGGCAGAAGGAGCATGTCCACTGCCTGCAGAAATGCTGGCAAGGAACATGGGGCTAGGCAGGGAGTGTGGAGGAAAGCAATGAGTTTACTCTACTCTCCTATCAACTCTCAGCGCTTTCATCTCCTGGGCTACCAACCCATGCCATCCACCACCACTATGTGGGACTCACCCCTGGCTGTTGCAGTGTCCTATTTTCCATTCTAAACCTTGGACTAGTTTTCTGAATCTTTGTTAACATCTTCCAATTTTGACAGTAGTGCCTGTACTTGTGGCACATTCAAAGGGAAGCGGGGCAGAAGGGGAGAAACCAACTGTGCAGTACTTTCACAGGAAGAAGTACAAAGAATGTGCCCTTCTCCTTTATTTTGAATCCAAGCTTTTTTCCCCATCTCACTATACAAATATGCAAATAGCTTCTGTTTCTCTTGATCAGTTATATATCACATACCTACCCTACAAATCACCTAGCAGTAACTTGTGTTACAAGATTTGCCAGGACCTCTCAAAGTCAAAGTCAGAAAAGCCCTGTCCGTATTTATCCTTCCAACTGAAATATTATGACCATCATACCCAGCTGTAGCTTTTTCCCCGCCTCCTCCACAGAAACACTCAGTGCTACCACTGCCAGCCTCGCCAGGCAATCTGCCGGAGGGTTAACCCGATCTACCCACATAACTTTGCCAGTGGAGGTTGCCTAAGAAGATCTCTGAACCTGTGAATGAATATCCCAGTGCTATTGTTAACCCCCTTTGGCAGACAACTCTTGCTCTTCTTGACTGATACTCAAGGAGCTGAGAACTCCATGCATCCTTTACCACTGAAATTACCATCTTGTAGGCAGATCCTTTTTCAAAGATCCCCTACACTGTTTCGACCAAAGCTAATTTGCAGCTGATATCAGCCTCAATCTCTGACTGAAACATTGGCATTGCAAAGAGTGCCACATATTACATATACCTTGGTTAGAAAAAAACGCACATAAGAAATATAAAGCTCAGTCTGGCTGAATAGAAGTTCAGTCTTTAAATATTATTTGAGTGATTCAGTGACAGAAACTTTGAAATTCCTGTCCTAGAAAGGAAACTGAATAGTAATAACGGATATACCCCACTGTATTTAGACTTACCCTTTCCATTTCTTTGAAGTCATCATCTAGCTTGGTTCCTTCTGCACCTCCTACTTTTTCACTCACTTTCTGCAGTTAAAAAAAGAATAAAAAACACATTCAGCAATAACTGAAAAATCTAGACACCGTGTTTTCCTGGGGAAATGTTTTGGTTTTTTTGTAAGTTGGTACAACAGTCAGACATATTATTCTTTCTGAAAAACTTATTTCAAACTCACTTTAAACTAAACAATGAGAAAATAATATGTTACTGCTTAAGTTTCAGAGACCCAATCTTCTGCTGGTGTCAGAAGTACATTATTATCATGTCTTTGCAAGATCACACCTCTATTTCTCTGTTGAAAAAAATGTCTGTATCTTGGAACTTACCAAGCAATTAACCATCAATGACAAATCTGTACTCAGCAGACAGAAATATCCATGGTCACATGTGCTCACAAAAAAGGAGGTGCTCTGACAGAATAAACTAGGAAAGGAATCAAGGCTATAAAAAATTTATCATCAGAGCTGAAAAATGGCCCCAGCTGCTTTGCCCAGTGGGTACCAATGCAACACCAACAGTAGTAATCATACCTGCGCACAGAGCAAGAAGCTTCCAAGGCCGCACTCCAGCCACCCAGAAGACAATAGGCACCCGTAACCCTGTGACTAAGAACTCTCAGAAACATACTGACTTAAGCCACTACCAAACCTTCATCATTAAGAACAGAGATTATAAATAAAAATGATAGATACAAAAAAAAATCTCTACTCACTATGCAAGACCTTGAGGATCGCATGAGTTATATATAATACCCATTTGACAGCTTCATTAGAAAGAATGAAAAGGAACTTTGGTTTCATGCCTTTAGAAAACACTGGTTTTTATAAAATACACAGTTTGAAAACTAACTGGAAAATGAATCTGTGCTAGTGTTTCATTTCCCTGATTCAGTGGAACACAAGGAACTGAGTTTCCACTTACTGTCAGTAAAAGTGACAGTAACAGATCTGAACAGTAACTGCTATGCAGCACCATTCAAAATGGATTTTATCAACTGCGTTGTCAGTCACAAAGTGTTGTAGTGGTGTAATTCCACAACTAAGTCAGGTGCATATGATCCAGTGAATGTACTGATCTTTCACTGGCCTGTCATAAGAAATTAATTAGACTTATGATTTTCTGTTTTCCATCCATTTATAGTTCTCTGGAGTGAATGCCATGTAATTCTTCAGAATTTCCTAGCTGCCTCTGAATCATCTTTAGAATGTTGTAATGAAGTGTAACTACTGATTTCAGTGAAGTGACTCCTGCAATAAAAAAGGAGAAATAAAAGAAAAATTGCCATTATTCCTCCTGGTTTCAACCACTGTGTTAACTCTTCTTTAGCTTTCTTTCTGCATGAAAAGGAGGAAGACTCACAGTCCATTATTCAAATGCCATTAATAAAGTCCAGACATTTGGTTAATTTTAAATCCAAACTTCAGTTCACTCTAACAAAGCTGCAAGTGCAGCACGGCTAAGCATTTACTAATGCAGGCTATAATTATCTGTGCAACAGGAAAAGGCTATCAGCTCTGTTTATTTTCTGTCAGCTTCCGGCAAATTAGTAGCCAAAACGGAGCATTAATGAGACCGGTATTGTGAAACGTCCTGAAAAAACCAAAACCCAAACAACAAACAAAGACCTTTACTTATCCCTTTTTCCTATACAGAAGAGATGCGTAAACCCATGCAGACACTCTCTGAATGTAGATGAGTTTGCATGGTCTGCATTACTGAATTTGTGCCTTACAGAGATTAGTGACGTGCCACAAAAAAAATCACAGATTTCAAACTCAGCGCTGTTAGGAAATTCTCCAGTGGCAAAGTGATAGATTCAATGTCCTGAAAGGTGCTATTCATTTGAAGTTTCTGTGAAAAAAATGGTAGAAAAATAAATCATAGAAGATCAGAGGCTTTCTTCAACAGCCCAAGAATGAATCTTTTGCAAATGGACCTCCTATTCAGATAATTTGGCAAAATCTGCACGGAAGCTTTCTACCACCAAGATTTCTTGTCTCTGAAAACAACAGTATGAAAATATGATAGTACTTGCATATTCAAACCAGATTTTAAACAACTTAAATTCAACACTAAAGGATACAAAGTCCTCAAAGGTAATTAATGTTCCAGCCCTTTTTCAGCTGTAGCTTTACTTCTTATCACTTTGAGATTCTCTCATAGTTGATGAGGATTTGCAAAGTAATTGCCATTGTAATCCTCATAGATGCCCTGAAGTTCCCATCTCCCATTTACAAACCATAGCAATTACTCCTTCCTTTCATAGTCATCATTATTTTTGCTGAGGAATGTACAGCACTATTAATAATGCAGATCTGTAGTCTGTTGGAATAGTCCCTGCTGAGTCAAAAAGGCAGGTCATCCTTTTCTTCTAAACATGCTTTAGATTTTTGGTCACTTTGTCAATACTAGCCTCATAATCACTAGGTTACTAACAAAACTATGTACTAGCAGGAAAATTCATTTGTAAAGCTCTGGGTCAAGCACTGTTACAGGCAACAGAGGTGAAGCAAAAAAGAGAGGAGCTGTGAAGTCTTCAGTTCTGGAGCTGAGTGACTCATCTTTCAAGGTAGTTACACCGCAAGCCCTCACAGAAGTACCTCCACCTCCATTATCCAGGCAAAAAACGGGTTTGGAGGAAAAGCACTGACAGACCACAGGAAAGAGCTGAAACAACATCCCAACTGAAAATTTAAATACTAGGGTTTTTTTCTTAAAGGTCACAGCCACTCAGCAGAGATAAGAACTCAAATTAAGGATTCAAATATAAGGAAAAAAAATATAAATCCTCAAAAGCTTTTAACTCTTAGGTCAAGGAAAATCTCTTTGCAAGGCCACAATGTGAAGTGGTCAGGTGGGAGCAGGGAGCCTGAGAAAGGCAGTCTTAAGAGTTTAATTTGCAACAGAGCCCACATCTATGTTCATCACTGTACTAACTAAATTTAGAGATATTCTGCAGCCTGTTTATATCCATCCTCCAAATCAACTGTTAAAGCATTTCATTAAGGCTACTGCTCTTACCATTCTCTAAGATTGCCAAATTCTATTATAATAGGCCGTGAAGCTATGCCAGTTTCATCAGCTGAGGATCTGCTCCTACTCTGATTCAGAAGCAGTCTAACACAGCCAGCTAACAATTACAGCTAGCTGGAAAACAAACTGTCCTTTGCCACGTCATTTGAGTCAAGGTTTCAACATTTTGGTTCTTGCTTTACAAGAACAACACAACAGAATGAAAATTAGGCCCTTTAAGTCGTCCTGAAAAATGGTAATACTACATCTCAGTCCAGTCATATGGAAGAATTAAGACCCAATCTGATACCACAGCCGGCATTATTTACTTATTTTGTGATCAAGCCTTCTCTTTCTAATGTTGATTACCTATTCCATCTTGCCCCCAAAAAGCCTTTGCAACAAAATTATCTTTAGAATGTCAGTATAATTTAATGAAAAATAACAGAGTCAACATCCAAACACTGAATAAAAGTGTTGCTCTACTCTGTATTTGGACTTACGAATGCATGCCATAAAGGAGAAGAGACTTTTTCAGTCCCACCATGGTGTGACTGCTTTGTAAACAGGGCATTCAATTTGCATCTTAGGTGAGGGCAGTGCATTGTGGTAGTAATTTATTCAAAGCTGGTTTTCTACTTCTATATAGAAGCAAACTGCCTTCTGTACATGCTGCCAAACTTTCGTGAAATTAATAGAGCTGCAGTCTCAGGTGACTACTATTGGTAGTTTAATGATGATCTTGCTGCATTTTTGTACTGTGCTAGACTTTCTGGTAGCAGCTTGCACTCTGAATTGCTCAGAAGGCACTTTAGTACAATGCAGTATCACAGTACTGAGGAACATCATTCTCAAGGAATAGCTATCTAATCCACATTTGATTTACATTACTATCTTGTAAATAGAGAGAGACGGCAGCATCAGATTCATATCATTATCAGTTACAAGACTGCTGTATGGGATATTGTACAAGTGATTATCAGCGTGTATTATAAAAGGCAGATGGAATTTTCAGCATATTCATAGTGACTGCACAAGCATATTTTTGCTCAGTGTGACCTGCTGAATGATGACACAGCATTACAAAGAAAAGAAAAGGTTAATTGTACAACTATATGAAAATAGAACAGCTCCATAACTAAGATCTACTATTTTTTTTTGTTTCATGTGAAATCCATCTACCAAACCATACTCCTGACACCATGGCTTATATTTCAGATCCTGTCAGTCAAAACCTTGCCTTTTTAATATGGTCTGCAAGGAAAGAAACAAGTTTCTTTTTTCCCGTAAGTGTAGGATTTATGCCACTTTTGTTGTCCCTACTGAAGCATTCTGACCAGCAGATGTTAAGTTAATATTCTGCCCAGGTGGAAATGGTATCTTTATAAAATTGGAGTTTGCTCTAAGGCACATAGCACTTGTTTTCAATAAAACATGACACTGTTACATGTAAAAAAGATCTGTAAATTTTTGATGCAAAAAAAGGTATTAATGACATCTTTTCCCCCCCACAGAAGTGAAGGTTTGCCAACACTGTAGGCTTTTCAGAAGGAGAAAACATTTGGAAAAGAACATTTATAAAAAGCACAGTCTCCAACAAGAATATGCATTGTTTTTAATATGCATTGTTTTTATTATTATTCTGTCACTTCACATGCTAGAGTAAGACAAAACTGCTAGCTCCAGACCAAATTTTCTGTCTGTTTGATGCTGCACAGTTTGGCATTTATGGTATCAGAAATTGTTATCTCAGAACACATGGGAAATCTGAAATTCATGTTTATGGTCATAGCCTTGGTTCTCTGCAGATAATGAAGCATATTTCCTTGTGCCAAAGGAAGTATTTAGTGTAGCGGTAAGAGAGGAGTTTTTCTGATTTCAGATAAATCAGAATAAGGACTAAAAGAAAAATACACCTCAAAAGCGTATGTAAATTAGCTGTTTTTTAGACTCCTCCATGTAACACCAGAATATAAAATAAAAGGACTTTTTCCAGGTTAGTCTGGAGGTAGCTTATCTTCAAAAACATGAACAGGCTGTAGAAAATATCAGTGTTGGTTCACAACGCCTTATCCTGCACTGGAAAGGAAATCGATGAGTAATTTCAAGTGAGGTAGAGTGATCCTGATAAAGTTTTTACAGAACAGTTGATTTACCAAATGATCCAGTATTATTAGTCGTAGAGAGCTACAGGAAACTCAACAGATGTGAGAAATCTCACCATAAGCCAGAAATGCCTGGTAAGCTTTACACTTACATTGCACTAATTTGTTAGAGCAAAACCCACACTTCCATTAAACACAAAAGATTTCATGAAAGAGGAAAGCTATCACCCAGACTCTTGCATTTAAAATTATTTGAATTTTATTCTATTTCTCTGTTAATTTGTAAACACCTTGTGCAAAATTATGACCATCAACAGGACATGACTTGAGAATGCAGAACAAGTCACGTCAGCAGTAAAACAAAAATAGGACCCAAGCTTAATATACATTTAAGATACAGTACTGCCCATTTACATTTCCCCAGTAAATTTCTCTCCTTCAGCGGGATGACTACAAGGACAGTTCACAATGCAGTCTGGAGCTCATCAGCACAAGTTCCTTCCCTGACAGAACTGAGGAGCACAGGTACCAAGGTCATGAAGGGGTCATGAAGGCAGTGTGAAATGCAAAAAGGAAAGAACGAGAGAGCCAAGAATCTCCAGAGAACTTCACTGTTTATCTCATGTTTGCACTGAGACTTTGATTATGCCATGGAAGCTTTGCCTTCTCCTTGGCAGAATGAAGAAATACACTTGCCTACCACATGGGAAATATTGTGAGCATTAATTTGCACCTGCTACTGCTTGCCATCAGAAGTGTATCTAACAAATGTTTGTGATGTGGTTTAGGTAAGCATCTGCCAGACAAGCCTGAGATTATCTTTTCCTTTTCCCTTCTGTCACTCAGCAGATATATTTAATCAGGAAACAATATACTCCCTCCCCCGAGAGCGCTGAAATAGCTTTCTTCCTGCTAGAAATCCTTGTTGGCTGGCTTGTTTCACCACATCAGCCACAGGCTGGGTAGGTTTATTCTCCCTTAGAAGTTCCCTTGACTCTGCTGCTGCATGCAGAATGCCAACAAAAAAGTACACGATTCAAAGATGTGGAAGTGAACTGAATTTTGGAAACTCAAGAGAAAAGGGAAGGCTATGACCGGACTCTAAAAGGTTCGCCTTCATCTTTCACAAAGGATCTTCTAATTACCCTTTACATATACACACAATAATTTGGTCTTGCTAGTCCTCACAGCATCTAGTAGCAAGGCACATAGCTCTGTTAATAGCTCCACAGTCTGAAGGCACATCAGAAAGCCAGGGCTATAGATGCAACATACATACAACACAGGAACTGTGTGGTATGCCAAAGACAAAGCCATTGCTAAAGCTTGTCAAGTCATGAAGGAAACTCTTCAGGGGACAGGATCTTCAGTAACACAATACAGCCAAGTGGAACTATTTCTCCCCGAGAAGGATAAAAAGAGATAAGTACCACAACCTCCAGCATTGATGCAGTGTTATAAATACACATTATGAACCTGTCCTGTGTTCTTACTCTCCTCATTTAGAATCAATCCCCAATTTGCCTTTTCAGTTTTTGTTTTTTCATTTTCAGCTAAAGCTGTTGGGAGGCTTTGGGGGGGGGAGGGGGGAGGAGGGTGTCTGCATCAATCCTTTCTTCAACCAGCCCGATACAGCATTTTGCTTTCTGACTACTAGCAAGGACCACGCTGCAGAATTCCTGCAGTTCCAGCATCACAGGGAGAGTCATTCAAATTCAGCACTAGTGCACAATATGAAAGTATGCTGCAAGCGTCTGCACTGACAGGAGTTACTGCGGAGCCTTTGCTGCAATGCCGCTGCATTACACTGGAGGCTGTCCATTGGTAAGTGAAATAAAGCAGGGTGAGAACAGGGGAAGAACTGCTGCTGAAGTGCTGGTATAGTAGTGCCTTGCACTGCAGAGACACCCACCATGACGGATGAGGTAAGTATTACCCTACAGCAGACAAAAATTTAAATCTGCATCATGCATTCCAGTGACAGAGATACGCTGATAGCTGAGAGAGACGCTGCAATGCATCCACAATAACCAAGAGAATCCATCTCATACATTTAAACTTATTTACTGAAGTTTCACATGTTTTACCAAGCACACACTTTGGGAGGCTGATTCTTTGCAAAGTTTAAGTTCAGACAGAAGCTGATCACAACCCCAGCACCTTTGCAGTTTTGACTGGTCTCAGGAGCTGGCAAATAGAAGCTGGCAAAATCTCAAAAGCTGCCAGAAAGCTGAGGACAGTCAGAATACTGTGTGCTTTTTTAATACTCTCTGTCCCCAGCAAGCCACCAGTATGAGAAACACAGAAGAAATTGGCATTAAAAAGGTGGCTGTGTTAGCTAAATGTGCCAATCTCTGCTTTTTTTTGCAGTACAGAAAAAGAGCAGAGAATCTGTTCCCATATGTTGTCTATTCCCACATGGTATTTTGTCCTAGGAAAACAGTAGCATAACCTAGTCCCTTCAGTGGACCTGTAGGCAATAAAATGCTCCCAAGGTTTTCACTCCTGTGCAAAAGAATTTGGATTCAAACCCACAATTGTTACAGGTTCTCCACACAGCAGTAGTGAGAACCCTGCCCTATGCTGCAGTGCCACTGAGAAAGAGGACATCCGCGCTCTGTTTCTCTGAGGGCCAAAAAATTTGGTAGCTGCGTGGGTATCTCTTCAGTGCAAGTGGCTCATTCAGCTGGGTGGCAATAAGGAAACTCAGAGAGGAGCAAAACTAATACCAGAAGGCCAAGAGTTTTGGGGATTCTCAGATTTCTTGCCTAGAGAGGTGCTCAGCACCAGCTTTCTCCTCTGGAATGCTATCAGTTGCCAGCTCCTGACCTGTCACACTGTGTTACCATGAATAAATAATGGTTTTGTATTTTAGAAGGAGAGCATAAACCATGAAATTATGTATTCATTCACACTTTATACTTCTTTCATGTCTCCAAAGCAATTTGTTTAAAGCTTAAAGGGGAAGATGCTTCCTCTGCTGGAGAGAACTGCAGTGTTAAATTTAAATGCTGCACTTGCAGGCAGGTAAGCTGTGGATCTGAAAGGAAAAAAGAGGGAAAGACAGCAGCATGAATCCATCCAGCTAGTATCATAATATGAAGCTGTCCTGGGTTCAGCAGTAGCAGTCATTTTTCTCCTTCTTAGTGGCTGGTGCAGCACTGTGTTTCTAACTTTCAGC
>WYDI02018255.1:0-38361 GCA_009867235.2 Psittacus erithacus
TAACAACTTCTGATTGGTCTGACAACACTGTTTACGCGCCGGATAGCAACACTCGATTGGCCCCTGCTGGATGTCCATGCGCATGCCTCGTGCACCCTGCAGAGACACCATCTTTCAACCCCGAGGTGCCTGGATTTGCTCACAAGATGTCGCCATCGCGCAGCCAGTCCCAACACTTCTGTCTACTAGTGATTTATTTTGTCATTTTCTGATCTATATTGATAATGCTGTATTTTGTAACCGACATTATATGTAGAATAGAACAATGAACCTGAATTATGTAGTGTACTTTCCATTGTACTTGGACATACTGGACTGTTACTAGCTCATGTTTCCTGCGAACTCTGATCTTTTTGAAAAATGTTACAGAAAAAAGAGATGCTGTTATCTCAGTGGGCACTAACAACATGGAGATAATGGTTTTCCATTTTCATGTATCCAGGCAGTGTATGCTGACTATGGCTGAAATGGTGACACATTGAAAAGTTTCTGAGAAGTAGTATAGCCAGTCAGAGTAAAGATAAAAAGTACAAAATTACTAGTATTTTGTTCAATGATAGAGAACAGTTTGTGCTGTTACTTGAAGAGGAATGTATTTACTACATATATAGATATTTGCTGTTCTCATTAATCTCTGCACTCTTAATGCAGTCAATGCAATATTAATGAAAAACTTGGTAATTTGGATTACTTAGTTTCTTCTGGTTTAGGTTAATTTCATTTGAAGGTGTCTTCTTGTGTACTTCTTCTAGATTTATTAGGTATGTTAATCATTAATTCTCTCCCTGAAAAAATCCTGCAAAACTATACAGTTCTAAATATGACCAACATGGGTCATACCTGTGTTTTTGGTTTAAAGTTTGTAACATCTTAGTAATAAGAAGTCATAGAAGCATAACTACATAACATTCCCTTAAATGTACAGAGATTTGTTCTCAGCATTTGAGGGAAAAAGAAAAAATTGATTTAGTGGGCTGGGAAACCATTAAAACTTGAGTACATTTTAACATTTTATCTCCTGAAACCTGTGGTCAAAGTTGTTAAGAAGTAATAGACTTGAGCAGGGATAGACAAAACTAGCTTCTGTGTTAAAATAAAATAAAGAGCCACTGAAAACTAAAATACAGCATAACATGTCTGAGGAGTTACCTCAGATGTTGCTGTTGTTCTGACTGATGCCTCATAGACATATTTCACATCTGGCATGCAACTGTATTTTAACATTTCTTGATTTTTAAATGTAAAAACAGCCATTGAATAATGATTAGGTTGGAGACGTGCTTGGCAAAGGTTTCTACAACTGAAATATCAGGCCCATACAGCACAGATCTGCTTTGTATAGATAAAGTAAATTTATTCCAATAAATTTTGGTTGTTTATAATCAGGAGTAACATGCTTAAAAGTTTGTTTGCTTAATAGATGCATGAATTTCTTTTCATATTCCTTAAACAAAGTTGGAATAATACTTCCTTACCAAATAAAACCCTCCTTTCTACACTAAATATATTTTGCATAATTATTTTTAGTTGGTAGAAGACAGATTCATATGTCCTGAGATTAAATTGATTCTCTAGACCCATCATCATATCCCAGATTAAACAATACATATATACACTTTGTTCTTTAAGTTCTAAAGGTACCACCTTAATCTATTTTTATACAAGGCAAAATAGCATGGTATATTTTTAAGAAGTTAAAGATCCAGATGATGGGTTCATACTTGGAAGACAGATCATGCCTTCTTCTAGGTTTAAGGAAAAGACATGCTTGGTGGAAATAAGAACCAACAAGGAAGTTCTGAAATTTCACAGTGTCAGGAGATACCACTCCAAATGGAGCATAATGAACAAGGGAAAGAAGCTGAGTAGACAAAGTGATTTATTTTTTAATGGTGAGCTAGTCAAATTCCCTGAGGTAAGAATTTGTTGATATAGCATCTACTACAAAGTATAAACGACCAGGGAATAAAATAAAATCCAAATATAACAGCAGCCTGAAGCTTTAACCACAGAAGCTTCACTATGAATACTACACAGTGAAAGGGAAAGAAAGAAAAAGCAATTTATTTGAGACTGAATATTAAAAAGCTGAGAGAAAACAGAAAGAATAATTCTGTTGTCTCTTCTGTGTTTTTATTAATATTTTCTTTAATTTATATGTAAAGAAAAAATTCTATAATTGTCATACCTTAAAAATAAGATAGTGAAAATAGCTATTCTGTCTAGCATGTTTCCAAGTCCCTTCTTTCCTTCACTTTCTTCTTCACATTTAAATCATCTAATTACTACCTTGTTCAATATGGTTCACTGGTTTTGTGATTCCACTGTGTTTTCAAAAATGTGTGAAATTACACAAAGGGCAAAAAATAATGTCTATGAACATGTCATTCCAGTTAATAACCTTTCTATGGGAAGACAGGATGAGGGAGAAGTATTCTTTTTTTCATTTTTCCTCTGGATGTTTGCGCTAATAATTGACAGAACCACACTGAGTTAATTTTTGCTTGTAAAAGCCTGTAAACTGAGTAAGGATTCAAAGATCTAATGAAGTCTCAGCCCCTCAAACAAGCTGGAATAATTTGTTCAATGAAGAACAAATCTGTCACTGCTGCTGTGTCAAACAAAAATTCAGTCCATACCTGAAGGTGGTTCTAGACAAAGCCCTTTTTATCTCTGAGGTAGAGGTTTGCCTGCCCCATAATTTTGCCACCTTATTTTCCTGAATGCTTTATCTGTGCTAATATTGACCTTGACTCTTAACTTACACATCTTGAGGCACTATGGACAGAACTCAGTCTTATTCTTCTGTTGCATAAACACTAACAAGTAGTTTCCCTCAAGATTTTTGTAGCTGCAACCAAGAACTGCATTAATAGCAACAGCGTGAAAGACACTGATGGAGGGCTGGGGAGAGTTACAAAGATATTTTTCAACTAGTTATATTAATTTTAGTTTAATATTTTTGTTTATTCATAATTTACAATTTAAGCTCATTCAATCCCTAATTCTCAGATAAAAACAGATGTCGATTACAAGCTCATTCATGAAGTACTGAACACTTACCTTTCATATCAATGAGAACAGTAATTTTAAAACTTCCTGTTTTCTGCTTAATTTAATATTCACTCTTTTTTTTTTTCTTCTTTTAATCACTTTCAATGGAAGAAGTTTAACTACTGTTTGTGCTAACCAAGCTAGACTGAAGACTAAGGACCAAAGAAGAAGAACCAGGAGAAAAACAGAAACCAAAAAACTTCCTTAATTTCTTAAAGTAAATTTCAAAAAACACAGGAAAGTAGATATAAAAAACATTTTTTATTGCAAACCTGAGTGACATCAAGATTCTGAGATCTTAATTTCTATAAGAAAATCTGTGGATTTAGGTCTCCAGCTCATCAAAAAATATCTAATTTCAAAAAGTAGATGTTTCTGTCAGTAAGTGTGTGTGTGTGAGTGAGTGCTCTTAGAACTCTCAGAAATTTCTGGCCAGGAATTCTTTAGAAAAAGTTCAAAATTAATAAAACAAGATAACACTAATTCACTGAGGTCAGACAGCTGTTTCTTGGAAAGAACAGCACTGCATTTTAAAAAGCAGAAAACCAGTTAGTACATTAAAAGCCACTTAACTGATTATTCAGAGGTTTCAAATAGAAAAAGCTGTGTCTGCACCTAACCTATAACAGGAATGATAAGAGAACAACCCTACAGTAATCTAGAGGCTTTGGCAATGTACTGAAGCATGTCTGCACAGCACCAGAAGGCTTTGCTGCCAGCTCTTTACCAAGTCTTTCATTGCCAAAAGAAACAGTGAAAAAGTGGTAGAACTATGTTTCCATGATTAATGGAACCCATTTCCATATAAAGACATGCCTAAAATATCTTGATATTTTCCATGTGATGATCAATATTATGGTCTATAATACAGAATTTGGCACATAAGGAAAAGCTGGAATCAAATTAAGAAATGTATGTAAAGCAAAATAGAAAACAAAACATATCAAAACAGATACACAACCCTTTCCTCAGAAGATAAGCAATAAAACCCAAATAGATCATAGCAGCATTCAGAGTAAGGTAATGGAACACTTTCCAGGGGCTGCACCATCTGAAAGCTACTATCAATACTAAATGTTAACATTTCCTGGCAAGAATAACTTGCCAGATTCTAAGTATACTAATGTGAAATGTGGATAAATGAAAATATATAGAACTGTGCTAAGAAAGCCAAAGCAAACATCAGTTCCCCAACAACACCCCCAGAAAAAGAAGCAATAAATCTGTTTAAAACAAAAGAAAAAAAAAAGTAAAAAGCTGCACGACAAGAAGTAAGAGGGAATATGTGAGCAATAGCACCAAAGAGACAGAAACAGCTGCTGTGAGAAGTGACAGTAAAACACTTTATCAGCTCAACAAGATTCTATGTGACAAATTTACATTAGCTAAAGGATGCATTAGTAAAAACCAGAGAAGACCACAAAGATAGTTTACCATGTCATCCAAGTACCTCATTTTCTAAGCTTCCTCTTCCTTTTTATGTGAAGTCCGAGTTTCTTGTCTTCACTTTCAAGGCTGTGTTCACAGCCTAAATTCCTCTTCCTTCTGGCTTTTCATCTATACAGTAAATGAGACTCTTCTCTGATATTTCCACAATCCATCTCTTTTGACTACACATGAGACAACTGAAAAAAAAAAAAAGAAAAATCCCAACTTTGTGCTCAGTCCCATCTTTTGCTCAAATAAAGAAGAGCTCTCTGTAAGTGCTGTGAAAAAAAAAAAATCTTACTCTTTTCCTTTCTTATTGCCCAGGATGGGATCAAACTGTATCAACAATATTCTTTAGATATGTTTTCTTTAGACTATGTTTTCTTAAAGACATTTGATGATGTGGTCTTAACAACATCTAAATGTGATCAGTTCAACGTTTCATTTCATTTACTAATTTGTAGCACAGGTAGAGAATGTACTATTCATACAGTTTTATGTCCTTGAAAATTTTTGTTATTAACTATTCTTCTTGAAACCAGTGAAAATATTTTTTCAATCTTTCAACAACTTCCATGTTTGCCAGGCTTCGCCACTTCTGCAGTTTGCGCCTGTATTAGCCCAGGTTGCTGCGTATCTTTCTTGCAACGCAGTGCCCAGAAGGGGACAAGATAACAATGTTGCACAATGTGTTTTTTTCCTGTACTTTTGTTGTGCAGGGGTTTGCCTATTTGCACATTCAAGTGCGCAGTTTATCTGCTTCACACGGGGATGGACTTTGCTGATTCTTCTTCAGTTCATAATCTAATTCACAAGCTAACAAACAGAAGAACTTCTTCCTTCATTTTATAGTTGGCTATTCCTCTCAAATCGTTCTCTCAGAATTTTATTATTTTTTCTAACCATTTAACAACCATTTCAGTATACGTAGATTGAATTCTAATCCCACCCTTTGTTGCTCATACATTCCCTGATGGTTGCTTATCTGCAAAGGCAATAAACCTAGCCTCTATTTTATAATTTAATTCTTCATTGAAAATAGTGAATAAAACTGGGCTCAGAACTGACCTTGTAGCACCCCTGTATGTTACCACATTGGAATTAATTTTTTACTCCTTCTGTTTCTTTCTTGTTGATTTGGTTAGTGAGCTGCAATATAGACACCATATGGATTATCAGCAATAAACTAGTGTATTTACACAGATTTTTCTAACAATAGAGGTCCACATAAAAGCTCAGAAAAATAAAGATAAAAACCCCTATATAACAGTATGCTTAGCAAGATAGAAGGCTGATAATAAAGGAGAAATCTAACAAAATTTCACAGTTCCAAATTCAAATATTAAATTAGGAAAAAAAAAAACAAAACAAAACAAAAACAAACCACCAAACAGATTTATGAAGTGAGTGAATTCTCACACCTTGACAATAACACATATGCCAATAGGAATGAGCAGAAAAGAAGTAAAGCGCAACAGCTGGAAAGTATATATTAATCAGTTTAAGTAAAATCTATGTTTCAAAATAAGAACTTCAAGTCCTTCACCTTTTTTCCTCAAATATTAATTCCACCTTATTGTATATTTCTGAAATCTGCAAGTTTACTGAGGATATGTAGACAGATCTCTAAACGACTGTGAAAATAGATACCCCCTGGAAAAGAAATATTAAAGGAAATGAGTAAATAGCAGCTGCTGAGATATGCCAAAGACTTTTGCAATTCTGAACTGTCACCCAGAATAAGAGATGCAACTATTTAGATTGTGCATTAAGAATAAATTTATGGAATCTGTAATAACAAGTGTAACTTTAGGCAGTAAGTTTGGAACTTTTGGAGGAAGAAGTAAAACTGCCATTTTAAAATCATCTTTATTGTAATTCAGTTGTGTGTGTCATAATAGTGCGCAGAAACGTTATCTATATAGATACAACATACACAAAGGAATTTTGTTGGGAACAAAGGAAACTTTGAAAAGGATGAAAAAAAAAAAAAAGGCAAGCCTGAAATCTTTACTTCCCAGCAGGATCTTGCTAAAGGGCTGCCTTTGCTCCTCCCATGAGCTTTCAGCTCAAGAAGACAATACACTTTTTGGCTCCTTGTGTCTTATGAGGAATGAAGATGTGAAATTCCTTGCTATGAACACATGCCATCAGAAAAAAGCAGAACCTGAGACTAACAGTGAAAAATAAGAACTGTTCGACCTTCTCTTTCAATACTGTATAGCATTTAGTTCTGGTTCATCGTCAGTGTGTTTAGCTCCTTGAAATGCACCCCTCATATTGTGTTAGAAGGTTGAACTGAACTAACTGTGACTGCTCTTCCCATTCTGTTGTGGAGCTGAAATAAAGTCTGCATTTTTGCTGAACATCTGCTGCCATGGTTTATCTCTGCTTTGCCCAATAAGATCTCTTAATCACAGCATTGTGTTTTTTCAAGGTTTTTTATTAACAATAGGTTTACACTCACTGGCCTCAGAAATGTTTTGTCATACATCCTTAGCACCTGGTCAGATTACTTCAGGCAAGCTTTGCTTTTTGTAACCGTGTCTGGATTGCATTGCAAATAGCTTCACCATTCAGTTGGGGTCAAATTAGGCATTGATGTAATAGCTGTAAATACGGCATTTATGACTGGCAGTTCACTCCTATAGGACAGCATTTTTAAGAGATTCAGCTTTGCTAAAAATGTATTCTCTTCACAGAAGTTCTCACCATTATTCCTGATATCCAATTTCTTAGTTAGAAGTCTCTGGGTCCAAAGACCCTGTGTATTGATGCTTGTTTTCATTTGTGACCTTCAAAGTAGGACTTGATTCTATTCTCCGTATAATTTATAAAACTGCCTGTGAAGTAGGTGCACTTCATTTTTCCTTTCCCATGGTTTCCAGATGGTGTATACTATGTATGGAAACTGGCAAGTGTTCTTTTTTTTTTTTTTGTTTCCTAAATCTGTTATCTGTTAAGTCTTGTGGTCTGGACTTTCTTAATTTAATAATGTGTGCTTTCTCTGAATACGGCTTTGACCACTTCTCTGCACATTTCAGCCGTGTTTGCTATTTAAAGATATTTCTGTGGAGCTAGACCTGTCTCGCAACAATCCTTCTTGGAGGCTTGAATCACATGTCCCACAAATGAGCCTGGGTCTAGTTGGCAAGTCTTTTATGGTTCCAGTGCTGTGTGTGGATGCCAGGGTACTCAGCTGTGTAATATTAATATTGGGTTTGGATGTAAAAACATGTGATTATATTCCAGTTTCATTCATTTGTAGATCATAATCCTCAGGCACCTTCATCTGCTGTTCAATTTTATCATGAAGTATTCTTAGCTACAGCATTTCACTCAGCTACTCATTCTTTTCCCTGCTCAATAAGCTGTTCAAGGAATTTCTTTTAATTTTCCTTTATCTTTATTTGTTAATGGTCACCTTTCCATACAGGATCAGTTTCTGCTTTGCACTGCCAGGTTTTTATTTGAAAGCATGGAAGTCATGGTTTGTGTTCGTGCTGACTGTTTTGTTTTCAGTCGTGCTTTGCATGTGACTTTGACTCTCCCAGCCATAAAGCAAACATCCATGCTTCCCCAGACCTATCCTGTTGTTTCAGGTGTATTATGGTTTCTCTGTGGCCATTTGCATGTTGGGAACCTCCTACCGAGATATTGGACATTCAGAAATCCTGCACTTAATGGCTGTCTGGTAAAAGCCACATCTATGTACGCTGTATTGCATGTCTACACACAGTAAATTCAATATTATTTTGGGATAAACAGAAATACCATGCTGTGTGTATTCTCTATGTGCTTTCTGACACCTCCGAAGTAGCAGAGGTACTTCTCCTGCTCACCTCCTTTCAAGAGCTGTGAAAATTTTCTCCTCAATTCTTCTATATATACAGAGCAAATCCTATGTAAAATGGAAGTATTGGTACCGAATAGCTCTATCAATGCACAATTACTTGCGTCTTGTAAAAAAAAAAAAAGTGTCCGTTATTAAGACAAGTATTTACAAAGGTATCACATTAAAACTGAATTCAAAGCACTTTTTGTTTTGCAGCATTCTCCAAAGTCCTTCCTAGTGCAGACTGGGTTTTCTGAAAGGTTTGATTTATATAATTACTTGGAAGTCAGGAGAAGCTGCTAGTTTTACTTGAGCACGTTTAAACTAGTTGTATGTCAAGCAGCTGTACTGTATAAGGATTGATTTATTAAAATTCTTTTTAAGCAGCAAACTGCATTTGGATATAAATGTGTGCTAATGGTTCAGACAGCTTTTTGGTAATCTTAAATCTTGGCAAAATCAGAGCAAAGGAAACTAAAAAGTAAAAACTTTCAGTTGGCTGAGATCTATAAAAGAAATTACTTTCAAGGAAGTGTTAGTCAACTATTTAAAACTTACTGACTCTTTAGACACATCATCTCATTAAGCCTATATGTAAGATGATGTTAGCTTTGAAGTGGCCCTTGTTATTCTAGGTGTTGCTGGTGCCTCTGGCTGTTATCTGCCAGGTTTGTCATTTCACAGCCTTGGAACTCTAATACCAGTTAATCAATGAAAGTAAAGATGTCCAAGGAACAAACGCCTAGACGTGAAAACAATCTCTTATTTTGGCTTGCTGATACAAACTGTTGTATCCTACAACACAGCAAATAAGTCCCCCACTCTGTGCTAGAAGGTTTGTTAAAATAAATTTCTCTAAGATGTGAATGTTATTCCAGGCAGAACACACAGATAGATATACATGAAATTACTGACTTGAAGATAAGAAGCTCACTGGGAGGAAATACATGTCTCAGCTTAGCCTGATTTCAAGATAGCAGCTCGGTCATTCAGGATTAGATTTGAAGAGGAATTGTGCTCCAAATCTGGGCCCTGCTTAAATGATTAGATGGGAAGTAGGTATAAAATAGTTCTGTTCAAGGTCAGTAGGCTCAGTAGTTTTATTTTTTTCTTAAAACATCTGCAGTGAACACTGAGCTTCACTTTAATAGAAAACATACATTTTCTCCAGACAGAATAATACCAAAGGACAAAAAAAAAACAAAAAAAGGAAATAAATACTTTACTTGGAAGAGATGTTGTAAATTTTTGTTTGTTTTTTTACATGAAGGAATTAATACAAATACAAACAAAATTATAAGCACTGAAATCATGCCAGGCATTTTTTTTTTGGACGTATAGTTATTTTCTGCATGTGTTATGAAAGGATCTCACTACTTGATTTCAGATAAGAATTTGGACTCAGTCTGTGGGTTGCTTATCTTTAAGTACAGTTGTGCCAGCAGTGTGAACTCTGAGGAAAATATCAAGAAGAAAGAGAAAGATAGATTTGTTTTCTTTTTGGTAGAGTTACATTTTATTGCAATGAGAGATTACAGTTATATAAAACCTTTCGTTCCTAAGAAACTTTTTGTGCTTGACAAACTGTATGCATATATGAATCATTCCACAGAACTAGAACTATTTTCATCCAAGACTGAAATGAAATCAACATGGCAGGTGCTTCAACAATAATTTTGGAAAGGAAGAAGAAAAGAGTGCTAAAATAAAGCTTTACAAAGAAAGAGTGTGATCAGCCATTCAAATTAGAACATAGAGATGGTTGACCTGTTTTCAGTTATATCTTTCCTTGTGAAGAAAGTCACACACAAAGAAATGAAGTAATTTTGCTGAAAAGCTTTCGATCTATATATTTCCGATCTCCCATCTTATCAGTCAAGCTGGTTCTTTTGGCACCTATGACTAAAAGAGGTAACACATACAAAGAGATAAAATTTATAAGCAAATGACAAAAGCAAATGATTGTGAAGCACCCTGTCAGCTATTTGAAATGAGAAACTTGCCAAGAGCATTTTAAGAAGAAATACATCTCCTCAGGATTTTTGCATATAGTTCTCATGGTCAAATACTATGGCATAAATTCTTGACAGCTTGATCAAAATAGATTGTACTTGGCATTTTCCATATCTGAAGCAAAAGAAATACCATAAACATGCCTTTCAGTTTGTATAGTTTTTCATCATGGTATTTAGTAAGGATGCAGAGCATGTTCCTTTGAGCTGCCCCGGGACTCTCCTGCCCCCAGGGCCTTATCTGCTGCAGTGTGGACGCCAGTGGCAAGGCTCCTGCTTTATCTGCACAGGATACCCTCAGGTGCTCAGCACTGCTCCACTTTTGTTAGCCATGTGTTTGTCACTGAGTAGATAAACATATGCTGATCAGATAATGGAGAAAATATCTTTTGCAAACATTCATTCTCATGATGCACTTGAGAGTTACGCAAGTTTTTATTATACTGATTTCACATACAGGCAACACCTGAGACATAAAGGCAAAATCAGGATGCAAACAGAGTACTTGCCACTGAGAATGAAATCTAGAAATACTGTTGACTTACAATTCCTTGTTGGAGCTAGTAGGGAAATATCTTTCTTAAAACTACTTAACAGTGAAGTAACTTGACTTTAAAGTTTTCAGGACAATTCTATACCACGAAATATGAAAGCTACTAAAAATGAAAGCTACTAAAATGCTGCCTTAATTGCAGTCATAGGTCATAGCATTGGTCAGCCTAAAAACTACTTCTTTTAAAGAATATGAATTATTATAATTGTGAATGCCACAACTCAAATAACGATAAATATCCCTATTCTTTTAAGTCAAGTAATAATTTATGGAAGTTGTTGGAAGTACAGCTTCTGCAAAGTAGGGAGTAAAGTCTGCTAAGAAAAATATGCTGAAATTGGCATCTTGATATTATTTTGGTTGAAAGAAAAATTTCTTTTTTTTTTTTTTTTTTGTTTTCACTCTCACAGATTCTTAGTCTTCTTTTAGTGGCAGAAGATAATAAAAACAAAAGGTACCATTACCGGAATTTGCAGTCTTACTATTAAAAACTACCTGCCTGAAGACAGACCAGAAAGAAATTGTAACACTGGTCCAGTAACAGAAGATGCCAATTGTTAATATGCATGATCAAGAAAGATGATGCAATAATAGTTTCTGCTTTGCAATTAGATTAGGGGTATTTATATTTCAAACCCAGATTCTGTTTTCGTTACTGATCCAGGAATGAGAACTGCAGCAGCAGTTTAAACTGCAAATCTGGAGCAAAATATTCACAGTTGACTACACATCCAACCAGAGTGGAGGTTTGCCCATAACTGATTTTAAGAGTAGCCTTTTTTGTGTCATTATTCTTCAATCCTTTTAATTTATCTAACGAGCAAACTAAGTCTCCTGGGAAATAGAATCATACAATGATTTGGGTTGGAAGGAACCTTCAAAGGTCATGTAGTTGCAACCTCCCTGCAGTGATATCTTCAATTATATCAGGTTGTCCAGAATCATATCCAGCCTGGCCTTGAATGTCTCCAGGGATGGCGCATCCACCACCTCTCTGAGCAACCTGTTCCAGTATTTTACCACCCTCACTGTAAATAATTTTTTGCTCACATTCAGTCTGAATCTCCCCTTTTTAGGTTAAAATCATTACCTCTCATCCTATTGCAACAGGCCTTGCTAAAAAGAATCTTTCTTATAGGCCCCTTGTAAGTACTGAAAGGCCGTGATAAAGTTTCTCCGAAGACTTCTCTTCTGTAGGGTGAACAACCCCAGCCCTCTTACAGTCTTCTTCAGTGTCTGAGTTCAAGTAACAGTTTCTGAATAAGCCGCCAAGAACCATGAATTTATAAAACCAACTATGTTCTGTGTTATACTTTCTTCTCACATTCACGAAGCATTAGTAAAACTCTGGGGTTTACATAAGCCCATTAATTTTAAATGGTTGATCCACACTTTTGATTGTCTATCTTTAAAACTTTGCAAGCAAACAGAATGGCTATGACAGTGACAGAAAACACTGGTTTGTTAGGTATAATGCACATAAATCCAATGCCTGATGCCAGTGCACTTCACTTTTGAACTTTGTTGTTCAGGTCCATGTCACTGAAGGCCTCAAAATGTCATGGAAAAAGCTGTGGTCAGCCAGTTGCACTTAACTTTCTGCAAACAAAATGGATGAAATAAAATCATGCTTAAGCAGATACAGTGTGATAATAAGCAGTATTGGATTTTGTACCCTTGGTTTTGTTTTTTTTAGAAATATATGTAAAAATATAACTCAGAATCTCATGTTTCTCTAAATATTCAAATGTATAATAAAATTGCACATAACAAGGTGTTCTGTTAGGACATGCCAAATCTGCCTGAAAGCAATCCCCCTGGTATCCAGTCAGCCAGTGAACAGTAGTCTGGGTTGAGGCATTACCCCAGACTATTATCTAAGCCCAGAAAAAGAAATGTTATATCAACAGTACCAGAACCACCCAGGGATATGGGAAGAGCAGGGCCTTCCTGGCACTTCCAGAAAGCTTATGATTGGATTGTCTATTTCCAAGGCTATTATAAAACGCAGACAGATATCATCCTGTGTGAAAACAAAGATGCTTCTTCCTTTGAAAGTGTCTTCATACCCAGAAACTTCATTGTATGGGGTGATAAGAGCAACTGACTACTGGAAACCCAAACTGTCCTGGTCACTTGCTGAAGATTATTCTTATTTCACAGTTACAGCCACTTCTGAAACAAAATGAAACAGTGACAGCACAGAATAACATGCATCAAGTTTAAGAATGACTTAAGCAAAATATCTAAACCAGCTGGAACTTCAGGTCATTCTGGGCAATTAATCAATCTGCTTGCTAAGAAAAATTCTGACAAGTATTTGTTCAACTCTCTTCACAGCCAGTCTGTCTTCATGACCCATGCATTTGAGTTTTCACTCATCAAGATGCTCACAGGAACAGTGATCCACTGCCACTGAAGTCAATGGAAAAAGGCTTTTGCTGATTTCTATTGGATAAGGCCCAAAACACACACTTCAAATTTTACACTGTACTCTCTCACAAGTGTTAAATACTTGCACATGGGAGCAGTTGCACCCAGACCGACTATATTAAATCGGCATGGGACATTGCTCATAACACAGGACTACAGATGTCTCGGAGCTCTGTTAGAAAAGCCAGGAAACAGAAGGAACATGGTGCAATTCATAAGACATGGTCATAACTTAATACAGAAATATCAGAATGCCAAATACAGTTTTTGCAGTCCCTGAAAACTTGTAATCACCTTGTACATTAAAATATAAAATTATAATAAAAAAATTACTTTTTCAAACAAGAAATATGCTATGCATCTGTATTGCTTCACCATAAGAAGGAAAAGAAAATAACCTGTCAAATAAATTATATGCTATGAATAACTTGCCTGGGTCTCTTTATTAAACCAAACCTTTCATAAAACACATTGTTCCATATGAAAAATGCTTTTTCTGTTTCTTCCCAGCTGCATGAAGGTCTTCCATTCAAAATTTCACTTTATTCTGCTAATTAATTACACATGCCTTTACAGCTCTAACTTTAAAATGTTATTTGAAAGAGAACATGCTTTTGAATCAATATCAATCACATTGTTTTATTTTCTCAAGAAAAAAGATGATGCTCAAAGGAAATTAATCTTGTGCCTACACTAACTTGTTTTCATATAGAATGTGCTTCTAGCCTTTAGATAGTCTTCAGCATTGCTCACATACAAGTATTTCTATAATGAAATTCCAAAATAGCATATCTGGGGTTTTAGTTGCCAGTTTAGTTTCAAGAAAGGTGGAGAGGAGACTGATGTCCTTACAATTACAGGACTGATATTGTGAGTTTGCTGTTCATCATCCCTGGCACATGATTCTTCGTTACCCAAATTACTCTTAGAAGAAAGAGGTGGTACACATTGGAGTTCTCTAGCATGTGATGTAGAGTGGTAAAGACTAACCCTGATGTTTCTGCCTCATAGCGTCCTCTCCATATTGCTGGCAAGAAGACAAAAAACTGTACTACAGGAAAGTAGTTTAAAAAAATGACGTTTAAGTATGCCAAATAAAGAGGCTTCAAAGTGTATCTGTTAAGATTTTTGCCTGTATAGATGCCTATATTGCTAATTCCTCAAATGTGTTGTTTCTTATCATGTTATTTTTTTCAAATACCACAAAATTGCTCAAGCATATAAAAATTGTCTTTTTATTTTTCACTCTTCAGAAATGGATCTTATTGTTGGGACAGGGCAAAAGCAAGAAAAATAGGCTGACATTTATGCAGTATGTCCAAATACCGGTAGTACTGATAAGTTGACACCAAATTCTAGTTTGTCTACTACATCCTATTAAAATTATATACCAAACCCAGTATACTATGGTATTGCAGGTCTTATAATTATTTTTTTTTTAAAATACTACATTTCAAAATAAATATTGCTGCAGTTATAAAGAAATCTTCAGGCTTAGAAAGGTGAAAAAATTTGGCCATATAAACAGTAAATATTTGAGCAGTAAAATGGCAGAGTCCAAGCCCAACCTCAGAGTTCTGCTGCTCAACCTAGGATTCCACAGGCAAAGATGCTGCTTCCAAATTTTTTTTTTCCTTGCTATTTCCAATATTAAACACTATTTTCTATAGACTAAAAATATTTGGTGCCAAGAAAAGCTGGGTATTTCAAAGTAAATCTTCTTAAATAGTATAAAAATTCTATACATCATAGTGTAGGAGTAATCTTTTGAACTTTTGAACTCCAGATTCTTCAAAGCATTGGTCCCCTGGATTCATCAAAGCAATGTGTACCACTGCTGTGGAAAGGGTCTTATTCTTGATGCAGTTTATTTGGTACCTTTTTGAGCTTTTTGTCTTTTCTCACAGAAGTCTTTGATGCTAATTCTAAAGAGAAGGAGCTCTTCTATTATTTTACTGGTTTTATTCACTCCAGACTTTTCTTTTTCAAGAAAATGGTCTTAGTAGTTGGTTCCTTAGCACTTCATCTGTTCCTGTGGCTTATTCTTCTCTTGAAATCATACTCCTGTGTTAAAGGCACTGAACTTGTCCCTGTAGCCATTGGTCCTTATGCAATAAAGCCATGCACCAGGCATCAACTGCAGTTAGACTGTAAATCAAAAAAGCAGGAGGAATGCCAGAAGTGGAAACATCAACTCTTAAGGCTCAACAACACAAGTCATTATAGGTTGTCAAAAGCCAGCATGAAGGTAAAATTTTCACTTGCTTCTAAGATCTTACAGCTACATCTGTACTAATTATAATATCAATGTTAGCGCTGTTATTAATAGTAGCAGCATCATCATAAAAATTCAGGTAAACTGACAATATATCTTGAAGATTCAGTCATTGCTGACAGCAGATGTCAGCAGACTTTTGCTTTTCCTATTTCTTTAGGACATTCTTGTGCTATTTAAAAACTACCCAAAACCCCTGGCACAGCAGCAGTCTGATTGACCCAGAGCCTAAGCCTTAATATTGGCTGCCCAACACCAGTGAGTTAGAGACTGTTACAGACAGCTTGTGGGAGAACATGCTAAAAGTGTAGCTCTACACATTTCCTTCTCTTACAAATACACAAGCACAAAAAGTAAATTTATATGATTTTATACAAATGTATACAGTAAATTAGGGTTTAAAATTATTATAGCTAACCCTCTATGGAAACAAATCAAGAAGATTTAGTTTCTCTTAGTCATTTTCTGTGCTGTCCAGGGGACCCACTTTAACACACCAAATTATAGGTGATTGACTTCAAAGTCCGTTCTTTCTGCCCATATTAATATGATCATTGGAAGACTGTGGAAACTGAGGTTTCTGCTTACTAAATTCTCATGACTCTATTCTTCCCATTAGACAACTTCATTTCTTAAGATTCATTATTAACATTTAAACTATATCTGTGGATCATCTTTGAAAGTGTGTATCTCATGGATCTCAGGTTTGGTGAAATTACTTAGTTTTATTTTCTCTAAACCATTGCCAGCTACAAAAAGCCTCTGCATTTGCTGTTAATCAGATGGATCCATGGTGGTTGTCCTAACAACTTAACTATCTTACTATATAAAAATTTTTCTCAGATGTGTTTCTATTGTTATATAGAATTTATTTCTTTAAATTATTATTCACTTTGTAGTTGTTCCCATTCTTTGAGCTCTAGTCATGCTGCTTTGTTGCTTTCCCTTCAGCTCTGATCAAATTGCAAATACGAATCCTAGAACGTCCTGTGCTGACATAACTTGCTTGTATTTTCCTATAAGATCTGGAAGTCAAGAACAACCAACTCTGGGTTAAAGAAAGTATATCTTTGAAAGGGTTTTGAATATGTTTTATGTCAGTCACCAGAATCCTCACTGATGTTTGAAGCACCACCTTTGGTTCTGAAAATTCATTGCCTACTGAAAGAATATTCAGAGGAAATATCACTATGTGTATGCCTTTTCCAGGATTTTCTCCAGATATCAATCAACAGCTGACAAAAAAAGCGAATACTAGTATAGAAGGACATTTGAGCTAAAACTGTAAATTGTATCCATGCCTCACTTGAGTCAGAACATTGATAATATTGACCAAAACATCTCTCCTTAAAGACTGTTCAAAATGTTCTGTCTTTCTATAACTCCTTCTTGCAGTCACTACAAAAGATAAAGATTTCATCTCTCTTCCATTCTAAGAATGTCCTAACCAGCAAGCTAGCTAATAAAGACTAATAGCTAGTCCTAATGAGGACTAGCTGACTGTCCTTATTGTCATTGCTAGTCAATGAACATTTCTGTAAGCCTATCCTGCTCCCTGTCTACTTCCAGCCTAAAAGATAAACTTTCTGGAGCATGATCTGTGAGACAGAGCATTCCTTTCAGCTCTATTCTGTGTTCTTTTCACAATTTTCATCTGCTGAAGAGCTTCCTCTAAGCCATGTCTGTTGTGCCTTGTGGATACAGTGAGAGCATGACATGGATAAAGTCGAGTCCTGAAGTTAAATTACAGAAATAAACCCTTTGTGTTTTCTTACATGCTTGCATAGTTAGCTACCATGATTCTTTTGAACTTGGTGTAGAGAACAAGATTGTCATTATCTGGTCTGCAATAACAAATTCAGCTCTCAAAATTTCAAGGAAAGTTCTTCAGTCTTAGATACGTCAGTTCCTTTCTGCATTCCATGCATCTTTTAATAACAGTTTTGTATAGTTATGTTCAACGCAGTACTTTTCGAACTTTTGTAATAAAAATTTTTAAACAACTTGTCATGATTGATTTAATAGGAACATTTACTTGCAGTACTACAGCCAGCCTGGTCAAAAACTGGATATCTTACAGATATTTGCTTTGTTCAGTATCTGAGATATATTCAACTATGGGTCATAGAATGTGCTTTTGTACAGCACATAGCTAGTGCCTCACAGCCACCATAGAAATTATGTAGTTGACCACAGCTCTGTCTCATTTCCACATACAAAAATTTGGACTAATTTTGCTTAAGTACTTTGATGAGCTGCAAGGTGTGCATCTCAACAAAGCATGCTATAAACAAATTTTCTGTACTGAACTTACTTTCCATGCTTGAGACAGTTTTCTTATAAGAAATTCAAACTAATTCTGGCCTGAATCCAGAATATTTAAAAAATTGCTTGCATTAGTGCGAAGAAGACTGAGGCCAACATTTCTGCTATTTTGCCATAATGAAACTCTTCACCAGGAAGACATATTTCATCTGAACAGAAAACAATATTTTCTCCTGGATATATTCAAGACTACATATTGAATCTTCATTATTATGGATATGCCATGAACTAAGATATTTTAAGGAATGAATTGCATGCCAGGTAAACGCAAGGCTGAGTTTTGGCTGTATAAATACATCATGAACGAACACTCCACTTCTCTACCCCCTGCCTCATACACTGACAGGAACAAAATGGTTCAGAAATAATTTTTGCCTTAGGGATTAGTTTCTGGCATTAATTTATCCATTAGCATAAATTCTTTCAGATACTGAGATACGTTCACTCTTTATTCTCAATATATTCAGAATACCTACAGCTTTCAGCAAGATACAAAAGCTAAATGAACTAGAAAGAATGGGAAAAAATTCTTTGGCTCCACACTGAGAAACAAACAGTCACTGTTATAAAAATGGAAAATGTATGTTAGAGACAAAAGGGCCAGTGAAGCCAAACCACTAGTTTTATGCAATAGAAAAAAAAAAAAAAAAAAAATATATAATGTGATTTATACATTTTCATCATGCTAACCATAATGTGCATTTAGAGAAAGCTTCCACTGTGCATCTCGCATCTTGATAGCCAAAATTAATTGGAAATAGCATGACATGCTGGAATGCCAAGCCAGTGAGGCTATTCACATGTTTATAAGCAGCCAAAATGAACATACATAATTTGCGTTGCAATGAATCCTGCCTCTGTATGTCCAGTATTATCAAGTCTCCTTATCAGAATGTGGTGGAGTTTGTAGTTGTCTTCTATGATTTTCGCTTCATCTTTAGCTCACTTGATTTTTTTTTTTTCATTTGAGGAAATTAGAACAAAGGCCGTGGTAGCAGAATTTTCTCACTATCTTGTGAGATAAAGGATGAAACTTGGTTCTAAATAATTAATGCAAAGTAAAAGTTAAGACTTGTAATACAAGGCAGGTGCTAACTTAAATACATCTTTGGCATTGTCAAATATTAGATTAAAACAATTTAACAAGCATGCACTTGATCTGACTGTATAATTACAAAGATTACATGTGATGATAGGTAATTGAATTTGCTAATGACAATTAGCCATTTACACTTACAATTATCTAACTAATGTGAACAATTTCAAATCAAAAATGGTGTCCTTCACAGCTTTTAAAAATCATTTTCTGTATTCTGGAAATTGGGATTAGTAATAGCAGTTTGCTGCCCCAGATCAGCATTTTTGTAATTCAGTTTTTAATCAGATAATCATACTCTTCCACATAGCTCATGTTCCTAGCTATAAATAAAACCAGTGTACACCATGTCTCTACCTCATGAGCTAAAAAAGAGTGAATAGGAAAGTTTTCTGTAGTTTTGTTGGTCAACTTCTAAGTAAGTGGAATGTTAATCAAACTCAAATAGGGGAATAGAAAAGACAACTGCTAACCACTCCTGCTGTGCGTACAAGCATAGTGATCTCCAAAAATTCTCCTGAATGCCTGCTTAATTTTGATCACTGCAAGCTCTAGAAATTCGCTGGTACAATGTAGTTCAGGAGGCATTCTGCATTCAGCAACATCACAGTGCCTTGCAAGAAAGACAGTAGTAATGATGCACACAAGCCATCCTCCAAAATAGTTCATCAGTCATTTTTGTTTCCATGTAGCTGATCGTAAGATACTAGCCAGATATCTGGAAAATTCACTATTGCAAATAGTTCCAAGGAGTGCAGAAGTCAGCAGAACTGTGACTATGTTGGATAACAACAGTAGGTGAGATCGCTGCATTTCAGTATCACATTTTCTATTCCCGTGTTAATCACTTATTTAAATACAGAGATCCCAAGCCACTTTTCCGAAGTAGTAAAAGTAAAATAATAGAATATAAACCAGAAGCTTTCACTGTGATCACGTCTGGCCTCCCACATAATACATTCCAGTACATTTCACCAAGCCATTCTTATCAATTGCTAATGAAGTAGCAGACGTGAAGTAGTAGAGGTAAAGTAGCAGAGGCAAAATTGACTTCTTCCATATTGCTTAGTTAAGTTGGTAGCACTCTTGCAAATGTGTCTCAGACTCGGGACTTCCAGCGCTGTTCTTAGTTCAAGAACAAATTCTTACGTGATAGAGTAAATGAGAAAGAGAAGGTATTGCACAAAAGATTTTGAGACCAAGTTGTATATTAAGTCCAGTGATGAAAGTCTGGTGGTGGTGTGGAAAAATCCACATGTAAACAAAATAAAAAGCAGGGAGCAAGAGGAAGAAAAAGAATGTGCAGCTAGGAAAAACAGTGATGAGGTCTCCACACAAATTTCCTTCTCTGGGTAGAAAGATGATTGAACACTAGAACAAGCTGCCCAACGAGGTTGTGAAGTCTCTACATCTGGAGATACTCAAAACCCAACAGGACATGACCCTGAGCAGTTTGCTGTAGCTGATACTGCTTTGAGCAGGAGGCTAGACTAGACAATCTCCAGTGGCCCCTTCCCATCTCAGCAACTCCCTGTTTCAGCTGCAAATATTAGGGCACTGAAGGGACTGTACAACAGATTTGATGTGTTTCTAAGTTACCTGAAAAAATTGCTGCCATTTCACTGTGAGTACAGTGCAGATTAGTCAGTTAAAGAGATCTCCTAAAATGAGTTCCAATCCTCGTGTTCATGATGCACAGTGGCATAAAAGACCGCCACACTGCGCGGAACACTGTAATAATAGGGATTCCTACTCATGAATCTATGAAAACCCAACATTTTACTTCATTTTCAGAAGTTCTGCTACTGCTCCTCTGCCTCTATATCCTGAACTTGAACATGCCACATATTCATGTTCATGGCTGTTGAAAAAGACTCTGTTGCCACTACTTAATAAAAACCAGCAGCTTATCTTACAAATAACACTCATCACTAATCATAAAAAAACATTATATACAAGCAATATGATATAATCTATACCTAGGTTCTTAGCTCAGTGGCCAGACAGTTTGAAACGTGTTTAATTTCTGTGCATGTTAGGGGCAGGAAAAAATAGTCACGTAGACATAGGACTGTAACTTTAGTAGTAACTTTAGTTTCTTATCTTGTATCTAGCATACTACTCCTGTGGGTTAATGTAAAAAAATCTATGCTACATATAGATAAGTAATCTGAGAATATTAACATTGCCCTATTTCAGAAAGGTGCTGTAAAGCTTAAGTCTGTAATATGTGTAAAAGTCCTAAAGGCAATAGGAACACATTGTATTTGTTTTGAGTCACAGTGGAAAATGACATAAGGAAATTTTATTATTAAGCTTGTTGGTTTACACTACTTGCAAATTTACGTTGAATTCTGCCAACAGTTGTTCTTCCCCATGTTGTCAGAAAAGACATTGAGAAGACTCAGTTCAGAAAAGTGATATATATTCTGCTATCACGTGCTATACCAAGGATGACAGCATGCCCTCAGGTTTTAACACTGTATTCGTTTATTCCCCCACTGGAGTAAATGTGCGCTCACTTCTCACCTCTCTGGAGCGTGTGCAGCTATCACATTGTGATAAAGCATTTTCAAAAATACAATGGCTTATTCTGATGAGAACGTCTCATTTTAAATATGTAGTGGAACTTTCACTGGATTCATTAGAAAGTGATTAAAAAGACGAAAGGAGGATTTTACGCAAACAGAACTGTCTGTAGGGGTTGAAAGTGACCTACGTGTATTGCATCACCCCAGTAATTAGGTATGTGTAATTCAGAAGGACTTTTTCAGATCCCTTACCAAAATTGTGCAGAGATTGGATGTGAACATGGATATCACATTTTGCAGGTGAACATCCAATTTGCTGTGTGCTATTCTGCACGCCTTTAATCCCAAAGCATTCTTTTGAAACTCTTCCATCTCCCATAGGCACCCATGAGCTGAATGAGTATTCTACAATTTCCTCAGTTTTCATGAGGTACCACTGTTTGTTTTAAAGCAACACATACATCCTGAATTCATATCATATAAATGATTAGACTTACAGGCTGATTAAAGGCTATGAGTTCCTTTCAATTCTTGTCCTCCGGGAATGTATTCTTACTAGGTAATTTTCTCTAGGAAGTTATAGCTCCCTAACACCAGAAACAATCTCATTTCATTGTCAAAAAACATTCAGAATTATTTTCTTTTGCAGTTATAATCTATGATTTGCGTTAAAAGATAATCAAGAATCATAATCTGGTTTTGTTATTAATCTTACATTATGGAACACATGCTACATGCCAAACAGGTCAAACTGAGATACTTCTGTTTCTACTTTTTCTTGGAAAATGTCTTAAACCCAACAAATTCAATGCCAAGGGACTGAAAAGAATTTCTATACAGACAAGGCACCAGTTGGTTTGTCAATGGCTACCTGCAGCACTCCAATTCTCATAAATAACAAATGCCCCAAACCTTAGAAGACATAACAGCACCCCAGGTGCAACTTCCTTTGCCAAATTACTCTGTTAAATTGACAAACTACTTTACGAAAGGATAGTAATTATCTTTAGAAACACTGCAACATGGAAGAAGCTTGATTTAATTTAATCAGTGGCACTGCAATTGAAGTTATGATGCATACTTTAATTATTCAAAGCACAAATGTTCTTCTCAGAAAACGTTCATTAGAGATCCAGTTATTGCAAAAAGCTAGTCATATGTGAGTTTTCTCACCACAGTCACTGTGAATATTAGGTGGAGTTTTTTTTCTGGGAGAATTTTAACTAATTCTGTTTTGCTAATGATTAAGTCCAGCTATGTTAGAATTGTATGACTGATAGAATAATCATATACTTATAGTTAATTATTAATTAAATTTACAAATTCATGTAATTATATCATTACAGTTTTTGCAGCTAGTTTTGGCCCAGTTCATGATATTTTCTCTATTATTCCTTCCTGTCCCAATCACAGAATTTCACAGTAATACAGGACTCTTACCTGTGACACTGATTAAATCAGTTAATCATTTATGCCTGCCACATGAAAAAAAAGTCACATTGCATAAGTAGTTTATGTAAAGCAATCAGAACAAAAGTACCCATGAAAAGATTTTGCTAAAAGCAAGATTTTTTAAAGTTATTTCTAAAACTAGGCAAGATAAGTAGGCCAACGAAAACATGAAATTAGTGATCATTACAGTGTTTCACATTTACATAACACTTCTAAATATTTCATAATATACACATGACTAAATTAAACCTCCAATGCTTCCAAGAGAGAAAGGAATAAATCACCTTGGAACAGTATAGTCTAAGACAGTGAAATCCTAAATCACTGAGTGAAGGTAATGTTTAAAACAGTGGGAAGGGAATCCCAGATGTCATGCTTTTGAGCCTTGATGAAACTAGTAGTACTGCTAGAACAATGCTAAAAAGGTCCATATTAACCACCAGGGTTTCTGGTTGATTTTTTGTAATATCTGTTAATGGAACTGTCTTTAATTTTAGGTCATCCTCCACCTGGTTAAGAAACTGTCCTGGCTACAACTCCCCTCCCCCTTCAATGTCAAATATACAAATATTACAAAAACAACCAGGCCTAGAGAAGATTCCTTGCTTCAAATCCAGTCAGTTCTGAATCTCATAGAATCACTTTACTGCTTTAGGGTTTCTTTGCTGTTGATTTTTAGTCAGTAGCTAAAAGTGGTTTTCATATTATAAATTACATTGCCATTATTGTTAGCAAGGACTGTAAGCTATGTGTATGCATATGCTTATATGAAAACAGTCTTGAGTTCTGGTGAAATATATAAACTAAGAACATGATCTATGCTGTTGATTTGCGTGTACATCTGCAGCTTACAATATGTGTGCATCTGTCTCTTACAGTAATAGGCCATAGTTTCACATGCTTTAAGAAGAATTGAATCCTTTTCACGTGGTGTTTCTCCTTTGTGCAGAGATGCTATCTTACAACTAGATTTTCCTCCATCGCACCCTTTCCAGTCCCAAAAGGACTGCATAAATTGTGATGGAGTATTTTAGCATGGAGAGCTTTTTAATGTGTGAGTGATCCTATGGTTTTAGTTACAAATTTCTCATTAAAACCTGGAGTCTCAGATGTCCAGAATGTCTTTAACAAGATCTAATATAGCTTTAACAATTAAAGGTATCCTGAAAAATTTAGCTTAGTGATCAATGCATGCATAGTGTCTTTGCTGCTTGCTATTTGATCTCCTTTCTTCAGTCATCGAATATGACATTTCTCCCTCAAGGCAGTCAGTAAGACAATATTTAAAAGTCACCTCAAGATGCTGTCCCTTTGAATTGTTTCCCTTTGGATTTCACAAACAAAACCAGCCACTGCATTTCATATAGGCTGATTATACACAGAGAAAATCATATCTATTCAAAGAAGCAGTTGTGGTAAATACACTTCATCTGAATCACAGGCAAATTAATGTCCTTGCATGATGTTAATCCCCAGTTGTGGAATGGCATGGTCTTATAAGTCCTATGAAATAAGGACTAAGTTTCTAGCTACTGGTTTTCTAGAAAAGCGCACATCTTCACGTGTAAAGCTATAATAGTGGGGGATTTAGATAGGTTAGCTCAGTTTTCCTGGGTTACTGTCATATTCTCCCATCTTTCAAAGCCTCCTGGGGTTCCCATGTTTGAAGTACTGTGCTACACAGTGTTGCCACAAAAATAATTCTCCAATCACAGCTGGTATAAGTGAAATAATGCTTGTTTCTAAAAAATGTGTCAGTCTCTGTGGATGTAAGAAAATTCATAAGTACCCTCTTCAAATCCATTTCAGTGTCCTGGATAAAGAAGAGACATTCTGATATTCCTCTAAGCACTTTTGTGCAATCAAACCTTCCTGCACTGCCTAGAATATCATCACCTTCTAATGGCTGGAGATGTATAATCAGACCTCATAAATGATGTTGCTCATAAATGACTATCTGTAACAAAACATATTCCTTTAAACTCATCTCATAATGTTGATGACATGAGCACCTACCTGTTACCTGTTTCAATCACTTCCAAGGAATGTCAGAAAGAAACAAATCAGGTATGTGTTACCTGTAGCGCACGTGATCACCAGAAGATATGAAATGCAAATGAAATTGGAATTAAATGCCTTGCCAGTATATATGACTTTAAAGTCCATCATAGTAAAGCCTTGCCATATTTAAGACAAAGTTGGACAGAATCTGTAGGCCAGCTGAACTCCAGAACAAAGTTGGCATCTTCAGTCAAACCAAAGCATCACGTCTTCATGAAGCATTATGTAGAGCTATCTCACAGAAAGCTGAAGTAAGACTTATCAGATGCAGATTTACAGTATATTATCTCTTAGCTTTCCTGTTCCTTACTTTAGAAGCATGTTGCTCAAATGCATGTGCTTTTGATTAACAAGTACTATAATGTAACAGAAGACTGAGGTGATGAGCACCTGTAATTTTGCCATCTTTTCCATTAAAAAAGCTTGTGATTTCCATCCTGTCTCCTTGTCTTTAAGGTACTGAATATTTATACAGTATATTTATGATATTGCTCTTTGTAGGTTTTTTTTTCCTACCTTTGCAGCTTAGTGTTTTATTCTCGCTGTTTCTGTCTGGTCAGTATATTTCCAACTGATTCTTTAAAATTGCATTTATTATATTCATCCCCTCCCCCAGTTTCTCCTCCTTGTGTTTAAGAAATGGGTTTTCCGTGCTTATATGATAAAGTTCTTCAGATTTATAACCCTAAGTACAGTGAAGTAAGACAGGAGAAGTTAAAAGACTTTTAAAAGATTGATAGATAAATGACCCTGTAGGTTAACAATTTCAGTGTCTGTAATGACTTTAATGACTTTCCAGTCATATACTTTCTGTACAGGCAATATGTGTAAAAAATATAGAGCTGTAAAGCTTTTCACATGAGCCTAAAAGAAACATAAACTTATTTTATGCACAACTAATATAATTTCAAACTCATCTTCTAGAAGGTAAAAACAAGTAAAAACACATACAGCAAAATTCAGAAAGTTGACCTTTTTACCCCTGATGCATATCAAAAACTTGATTTTGTGAAGAAATGGTCTGGGGATCTATATAGTCAACCCCTTCATCTTAGCTTGCAGAATACTAGCATCCGATGAGGTGGCAGTAACTTCATAACCTGCTTAAACTCAATTATCAGAGCATGTCTGTCTGTGCCCTGAGAATATGCAGGAGAGGAAAGTATTTAACGCATTTAATTTGCAGGCAAAGCAGAAGCTATAAAGGCTGTGCAAAGTCATAACAAACTTAAGTTCTTTGGAATGCTATCAGATTTTAATTTAAAGTAAATAAATAATTTTTTTTTTTATTTTCTCTGTGAATTTTATATTTAGAATGATGACATTTGGTTGGTTTCAAGCTTGGTCTTACTATCTAAGTCCTGACTTCTGTACATACTTTTAAGATATAACACAGGTAAAAATTAAAATGAGGAGCTCTGCAAAGCATCTTTCTCAAAGAAGGTGCTACTCTGTCAGGAGCTTATTATTGTATTTCATTTTCTAAGAATTTTTAATAAAAAAAAAATACTTGAAACTCAGATTATTTTTATTTTTAGTTTGCCCCTACATGGGTTTTTTTCACATTATAGAATTACTTGAAATCCTTTAATATGCAAACATTGGATCATTTAAAAAAAGGTTTAACCTTGCAACAAATTAAATAGAAGTGACATTTCAACATCTTATCCATTTTTTCTCACGTTTCAAATCACTTTTAAAAATATCTTTGAAGTGTAGAATATTGGATATGCAGCACTCATTTTACATCACATTTAGGATTACATCTTACAGTCAAAAAAAATCTGTTATGTAGAATAAACCATTATTATGAGTCTTTCTATTGCCCAAAGAAAATACAATCATTGCATTATGCTGGATATATTCAGGCTTCTGTAACTGGAATTGGTCTGGGAATATCACCTGACAAACTGTCAACAATTTAAAAATTGTAAGAAAGAAAGTTTCTTACAATTAAGAGCCTTATGGAAAATCCTCAGCAAATGCACCTCATTTCAGTGAGTTATTATGGGATTTACATTTTAAAAGGTCTCCTTCATCGGAGATTATTTATCAATATTTGAGAATATGTAGGATCCATAAAAACCAAGACATATCACCTTAACCTTCAGCTTGATGGAATATTTTTACTGGGCTTGGATTTGCATCTCACATCTTACTTTATCCATCTGAACTGAAAGCATCTAACTTAAAATCCATGTCTCATCCTCTTCTACTTCACCATTATCTCATAAATAAAAACTAAACACAAGCGAGATGCCCATTCAGCATCTTTCTGCTTTGTCTTTAGGGGAACTGTAATAGACAAATGCTGAATATTTCTGTTTCATTACTGGATTAACAAAAATTATGTAGGAGTCTTTAGTTTTCAGGAATTCTTGAGATTATGTTCCAGTGCTGCCTAAATCAAGTATCCTTTAATTTCATCTCTTGATAGGGATTACTGCAGAAGTAGCAAATATAAGGGCAGATATTAGAATAACAGAGGAAAAAATCAATTATGAACAGAGAGGACCTATAGTGGGGAAAAACAATAGTAGAGGTTATTTTTCATTCAGAATTAAAACAGCTTCTAGAAATAACTGAATACTGAAATACATATTATTCTGATATCAATATAAGTGGAAAGGCATCCTTTCCTTCTCTGTAGGTCATATGCTGAGAAATTCCTGGTTACTACTTTATCAGGAAGCTTTTACATTTCTAATACACATAAGTAAGATAAGTACTCATTTCTCCTCCCATTCACAGTCAATGGTTAATGCATTTGCTCCAGACCATTAAAATTGTCTTCAGTAGTTAAGCTTCATTTACTTTGATATCCAAACAAAATTAACATATCAAGAATCAATAAAATATTTTAATAGAATTTGGATTAATGTTAATAAAATAATGCCATTACACCAATGTCTGTGGCTTTAAATTTTTTTACCCTTTTGTGCTTCTAGTCCTGCTTCTTTTATTTAATAATTTAAATTAATAGATACAAATCTGCTGTGGTAAGCCTAAGGGCTGTGATTTAACAGCTAGTGGACTATACTTCTAGTACTTATTCCCTTTTTTCTGTTTCCCTAAGTGCTATTTTTACACAATTTCATATGTTTATAGCAGATTCTAGGACTGTAGACTTATCATATGCTCATAGACTTATTCTAGGGCTACAGGTTATCAAATGAGGCAATTTCTGCATTTTTGCAGTTAGGTTTTTGAGGCAGAGAAACAGTGAGGAATGGAGATCTAATGAACTGCCTTGTCCTCTAAGGAAGTGCGTATTTGTCCACATGAAAAGGCACAGCATGGTTGTAACTGGAAATTTGGATATATCTAATGTCTGGCTTAGGAAAAACAAAACCAAAAAAAATCCCACCTTTGCTTCTTAATATGACTGAAGTGAAATTGAAATACAATGCAAATTATGTTTGCAGTGTTGAGGAGGGCAGAGACAGTAGAGACTCCAAGGGTCCAATAAGGACACAGAAGATACACTTACAAGTGCTCAGGGCAGACCCATAATTTAATATTGGTTCCATTGTACATATTTCTAAACTGAACAGTCAAAATAGCAGCAAATTAAATTCTTGGGAAAGGAAGCAAAAAGGTTTTATAAGTACAAAAGAACACTAGAAAACAAACACTAAAGAAACTGACATCTTCTGTGGACCTTTATTGAATTCTTTGTGAAAGTCAAGGCAAAAATATGTTTGCCAAGTCAGTATTTTTGTTCATGTCGTGTCAAATTCCTCCTTCTCATTCCTTAATTTTTTTCCATTTGTCTACAACAGTGCTAATTCACTGATTTAAATGTGAGAGAATTCCAGACCTTCTTCAAACTTGATTAAATATTATAAATGCTTCACCACAGCACATTTGCTTAATGCACTTATGCACAGTCAATTGTCTTTACTTGCAATGCAACATTATCACATTAAATTTAGCAAGGAACATATGCTCTGCCCGCTCTTTGGATAAAGCATGCAACAATGACTGGCACATTTTACACCATGCAGTGCATCTATCACATTGTAATTTACTGAGCATAGAGTAGGGAATAAAGCAAAAAAAAACTCAGTATTTTTTTTCTGATAGTTTTAGCTTTTGGGTGAATTGTGTGTAGACTACATGCTCTCATGTAGCTATGGAACTCCAGCATTATTTCAAATAAATCCATAAAATACACTTAGATTCCTAATACAGTGACTCAGAGAACTGACAGATATGGAGACTTTAAACTCTATGTCACCTGGCTCAGATTCCACTTAGGCTGGTTGAATGTCATTAGAATCAAGGAGTTGCATTTCTACAAAATATATGCAATTATTTCTCAATTCACTAGCACAAACTAACACAGATGTGATTAATTTAACAAGCATAAGCATTTTGTGTAGGCTTTGAAAATTTGACCTGCAGTCACTGACACATCAGACTCGACGAGCTGTATGTCCAGGTGAAAGAAGACCACTCATGCAAATAACCCAGGAGCATATGCCACACCATGTGATGAAAAATTTTGCCACAAAATAATCAATTTAATCAGCAAAATCTCATAAATTTCTGTAAGGCAAGCACCTTACAGATGTAATATTCCTGGGTTTGTTTTTAAGTAAATGCCAAATGTAGATATAATTGCATATTAGCTAGATTTAAAGGGGACCAAGGAAAAAGCAAGGCGAGGCAGGAGTTTCACTCAGTGACCCAAAACATGTTCCATTGTGTCATTGTGTGTCACTTATAAATCCCAGCTGTGTGTTCAGATCAGTTGACCTACAGGGTGAATGCAAAGAAGTTAAGGTGGTGTCTTAAAAAAAAAATTACACATCTATAAAGAATTTCGACAGAAATGCCAGAAAAGACAACCAAGAAATAGCAGGAGTAACTGAGACAGTCAGGGAAAATACTGGGAGTCTGTTCTGAAAAGAAGAGATAGTAAGCAAAACTTACAGGAATGAAACAGTGAGAAAAGACCAGAAACAAATGTATTTTAAAGCCTTGCGCTATTTGATTGGTATTGCACTGAAATTTGACCCATTGTCACAAAATATCTCCCTTTGTGAGCTGCTTCAGTCATAATCTGAGCTGTGTGTCCAAAATTGTGAACACAAATGTAAACATTTGCATCTGTCTCTTCCCAGAACTCTGTAATGAGCATGGTATTCCTAGAAATACTTTGTGTACAAAGTATTTCAGGATTCTTCAGCTTTCTGAAACAGGTAATGAATTCTATGCAAAGGAGACTACTTCATGATTTCTCATCAATGCTTCAGAACAGGAAAGAACAAGAACAATCCAAATCTAAAGTTTAGACAATTTGGATTGTAAACAACCGGCAGTAATTTATAATGGAAAATACAAAATACACTCCTTTATGCCTCGCCTTCAAATTGTGAGTATTAAAAAATGTATTTGTATGTACAGAAGTCTATTTGCAAAGTTAGTTGAAAATTAAAGAATAATCATTACAACTCAATAATAAGGTTTGCGTTTGGGTTTTTTTTTTTATGCTTTTATACATGGGAGATTTAATTTAGAATGTTTCATTGCATCAGAAATCAAAAAACAATTGGGAAAATAAATATTTGAGCATTCTAAATGGCAGAGTTCAAATAATTTGTACCTGAGGATACTAATCTTTTGTAAAAATAACTTGAAAATATATTTGTGTCTCATTCCTGTCACTCTTTGAAGCATTTCATAATCTTAGTGGTTATTAATGTCTCTCATTAATCTCAGATGAATTAGAGAGATGGGATCTTTGAAGCTGAAGCCAATTACATATGAAAAGAGTCTATTATTTACAGCTCTATTATGTTCCCTGCTCATATATTACACAAATCTATTTCTATCATCTGGAAATTACCCATCCATATTGCTAACATTTTGGGGTAAATTAAAAAATTGTGACTGAGGTAAATCACATCCCACTCATCAGAATCAAATAAGAGTCTAGTTTATTTAATTTCTCATGTTTTTTACTCTCTTTGAAGGGACACGATATTCAGTAGTAGTAGAGGCAAAACTTCTGCATGCGCATGGCAAAAGTAGATTTAAACATTTGCTTTCATCTTTCAAAAGAAGAGGTTATGTCCTCAACAGTCTTATCGGCCTGTTCTGTGATGTTATTATGACTTTTAATACCAATATTTTAAAGCAGAAGAACCAGCCTAAAAATATTTTGTAGAGGTTGGATAGTTATGCTGTTTATTTTTCAGCCCTTCTGGAGCTCAACAGGACATTGAACTAAACATTATCAGAAAAGTCACAAAAGTTCCTTGGAAAATTGCCTTTATTTTAATTACCCAGCGCTATGAAGACACAAATACTGATCATCTCTCTTGACCAACCATTTGACTTTCTTTCATTTTCTCTTGTAGTGGAATTTTGTTTTCCAATTCTTTAAACTTTAGTTTTATATCCTAGCAGCTGCAACTACAATTATCTGGTTTTATAACTATATGGACTTACAGTATAGAAATATTGGGAAAAAAGTGAAAAGCAGACGTGTATGTTTTAGACTGATCATCTTGGGAGGGGTGGAGAAAAACAAATTAGCAAATTCTTTTGGTAATTCTAAACCTTGAAATGGGTTTATCTAGCATTAGAAAAAACTTTCAGATCAAATGAGGAATCTGTTCCAGATAAAAGATGATCATGACCCTCAAAAGACTGGACAAATTTCACATATACGTTAGCATACAGTATTCACTGCTGAACATAAAATATTATCACTTATCTTTATATTGTGTCTGCTCTTTGCTTTCTGGCTTCTTCTCATCCTCTTCTTCCCCTCTCCCCCCTCCCCCATCCTTCTAGGTCACTGAGTAGCCTTCTTTGTATCCATTGCCATAGTCAGAGATTTCCCTACCCTCATATTCTTTGCCTCAACCAATTATGTGAAGTTGTACTGCCACCCCTGCTGCAAGTTCTGTGTTATAGACTGCAAATCAAAAGAGATACGCATTGATCTGGCTTCAAGTAGAGCTTGTAACATAGACAGTAAGTCAACAATAATTACAAATACAGTTGTACATTTCTCATGTCAGACCATCTCAGCATTTCAAAACTCTTGCTCAGTGCTTGATCTAACCATCTCTTAAAACATTTATGAAATATATTTTGTTTTAGGAATTTAATCTAGCTTCTTCTGAAAGCAGCCTAATCTTTGTAAATTCCGTAGATTTATAATTTATAATGGTACAATGCCAGCGCTGTCTAATATTTATTAAAAAAAACCCCAAACAAACAAAAACCCCAGTATTCATACATTGCCACTTTTAATGGGCATTTCCTTGTGTGCAATGCCAGTTTTTGCTCTTTAAATAGAAAGAGTTAATTTGAGGAGCAAGTGGAATTATATTACAGGGTCTGAAACCCGTACTTAAATTCTTCATGCAGAGAAATGAATTTTACAATGAAATGAGAGATTCCAAACCTTTCAGCTGTTTAATAAACCATATAAAGAGAAAAGATGGGTTGGGATTGAACTTCTCAGCCCACCTGTCTACTCGCACATGTGGCTGAAATACTCTTGGGTAACAGAGAATAAAATGACTTCTTTCCTGCTCCTATAAACTAGGACACTCGTGAATAGGAATGACAGGCCAGTCAAGCAGGCAAATGAGCAGTGGTGGTGGTGTGATATTTCAGGAAGTATGTTTTTGGCGAACTTGCCAATTCAAGTAAAAAATTTTCTGAGAGACTGAACACATGACCTAGAATTTCATATTTCTGGATTTTTATTCCTGATTCTGACCATAGTTTTGTATAGGCCTGCTCCAGTATTTAACCTGTATTTGGTCTTCCATGAATGGAAAAAAAAGGACTCTTCATTAGGGACTGTAGTGACAGGACAAGGGATAAAGGGTTCAAATTTAAACAGGGGAAGTTTAGACTGGATATAAGGAAGAAGTTTTTTACTGTAAGGGTGGTGAGGCACTGGACTGGGTTGCCCAAGGAAGCTGTGAATGTTCCATCCCCGACAGTGTTCAAGGGTAGGTTGGACAGAGCCTTGGGTGGCATGATTTAGTGTGAGATGTCCCTGCCCACGGCAGGGGGGTTGGAACTAGATGATCTTAAGGTCCTTTCCAACCCTAACTGTTCTATGATTCTATATGTCAGCTATCCCACCATGTCAACATGCCTCTCCTCTCCTCAACCTGAAAAGGATGGTAAGATGACAAAGCAGAGTTAGGCCCTAGATATTACAGTTTTCAGCATTTGTACTGTATGGTGAATGCAGCAGCTTCAGCTACCAGATGATTATAATAAATCTTGTCCATTAGCATACAGCTTATTAAACTGTACATTCCTGAAAATGAAAGTGTAAACTTAGGTCCCAAACCAGTCATTTGAAAGGATTTAGTAATTTACTTTCATCCTTTTCTGGGCTGTTAAATTTTCTCCACAACCTTTTTAACTTTCGTTGTAGAATATTAAGCTTACAACATCAGACTCAGTAGAGAGCAGTATTGAAACGTAACACGGTCTTTCTTTCGTTTTCCTACATTTTTCTTCCTCTTCCCCAGGATTCTTTATTCTAAACCCTCTCAAGGTATCTGGGATTTTCAGCAACATAACACTGTTTGGAACTATCCTAAGTGATTGCTTTCTGTGAACATTAAATATAAAAATTGTGAATTATAAAATTATGACTATTATATTAAAATATGCATGAAAATATGGATGAAAATTATGACTATTAACAGCCAGTATTCACGTTGTTTCTTTGTTAGAAGTAGAGTTGATGTTTTCTGATTTCTTCCACTCTCAAGCTAGGGATTTGATATTGAGCAGGAACTTGAAAAGGGAATTGCTTAAAATATGGAAACTGCTGATATGGTAGTCACTGGTCTTTCACTTTTCTAGAGTTTTATTATAGTAAAGGAGAAAATACACCGTTTCCAAAAAGCAAAAATTACTTCAGTTTGTACATTCAGAATATGCTTGTTTTTGTAACAAACAGCAAATTTTCAAGGAAAAGAGCTTAACTACTTTATGAACTTTAAAGTCACTGAACTCTTCCCCTTTGCTATACTGCTGACTGATCTGAAGCTCACCAACTAGTTTTTCATCTGAAACAAAAACATTCTTCATTATCTTTCATTATTTAAAATTAATTTTATAATTATAAGATGAACTTTAATTACCTTGTACTTGTTTCTCTAGTTTCCAATTAACAAATCCTGCAGTGTTAATTGATGCTATGTTACAAACAGCAAAGTAACTCCAGTCATAATTTAATATCAAGGAAAATTAATTCTAATTGCGTATTTTCAAAAAGTGTGATGAAATTTTATACTTCAAATTAAAATTATGTTCATAAAATTCTTAATATGCATTTCATATATATATATATATAAAATCATGGCTTGGGGAGACTTTTGGATCTCCTTCATCCAGCTCTGTTAGGGACTTTGGAGAAAAGACTTACAGATATGATTTGGTTTGAAGGTCACAACCTATTTAAATTGTCATTGCTTGTTGCTGGGAACACATCCCTTTAAAAAGGAAAGATTTGCTGCGTTAACCATTGGCATTAGCATTGCATTATAGTGATCGGCTGTGGTCAGCTGACCTGAGGAAAGTTTCATTTAATGAGAATATTTCCAATTTCATTCTCTTTTTCTCTCTCTCTCCTCCTTTTCTTACTGTGCATGCAAAACAGCATAAAAAAGTCAGTCCTCCCTGACGCAATTACTAGTCTCTTTTTATAATGCCTTCCTTGTACCACCAAATAAAGAAAATTACAGGACCTTATAAAGATGTCAATAATACATAGCTGTCATTGGCTATTATAGTACGAGTGCTTAGGATCATTTTTCATAAATAAGAGAACAGGCTACTCAAAAAAAAAAAAAAAGAAAAGGGGACTCAGTAACTAAATTGTTTTTTAGTTCTATTATACAATATTGTTGAGCCTAAAAAATACAGTAATCTAATGTTCTTACAAATAAATAGCTTATGTTAAACTTAGGTGAACTCATCGTTGTCACTATCTGGGATGTAATGCCACAAGAATGAGTTGGTGCCTCTCATCTCCCCAGGCTCAGCACAAAATATAGGAGCAAAGAGTTACTTCCTCCTTTAATAGCTGAAGTATCTTGACACCATGAAACAAACTCTTTATCTGATAAAGACCTGAATCTAATGTGACTGATTTTTCTTCTTTCTGTAAAGGGAATGTTGAATTCTCATTTTACCATGGATAAACGAGTTTGTACATATAGAATATATTATCATAATCACAGATATCAGGTTCCCCAAAGTAAAAATAGTTTCAGTGTCTATCTTAGAACATCATATTCAGGTTCATCTCAACTTCACCATGTAAGAAACTGAAATACCCAGCAATTAACCAGTTCACCATGACCTTTACTGTAAATGTCCTATTTGAAACCAAAGACAATGAATGTATCTTAAAAGTGAAAACCACACCAATCAGTAGAATGTATGATTCAGTAACATTAACCATCCAGGGTACTATACAAAAGACTCACTGCTAACTATAATAAGTACCATTATCCTTCACTGAAACCAATACAGATTAGAAAGCACCTTATAAAATACTACATAACAACTGATAATATTTGCATGATTGTTACACCACTTCCATGAGAAAGAAGCATCTGACCCTGACTCACTTTGAATAACTAGATAATAAGGAGTATACTAAGAATGTACTTGCTTGAAAAAATTGCTAACTTTGAGGTTATTATTTCCTCAGTTTGTGTTTTGGCATCAGATAGCTGTTCAGAGATATGGTTTGTTGAGGTTCTTTTTTTTTTTTTTCTCTTCTTCTTATCTTCCTCTAGAGAGCAATAATTTTAATCTTTGATATGTGACATTTAAAAAAATGTAGTTGTTAGAAGATGTAGATGTTCTTTGTGCTAAAGTGTCTCAAAAATATCAGGCACCATGATTCATTTATTCTCTTTTCCAGGCTGAACCATCCCAGGTCTCCCAGCTTGTCTTCACAGGAGAGGCGCTCCAGCCTCCTGAGCATCTTCATGGCCCTCGTCTGGACTTTCACCAACAAGTCCACATCTTTCTTGTGTTGGAGGCCCCCGAGCTGAACACAGTACTCCACAATGGGTCTCACAAGAGCAGAGAAGAGGGGCAGAATCACTTTCTGCGATCTGCTGGTCACACTTATTTTGATGCAGCCAAACATACAGTTGGCTTTCTGGGCTGCAAGTACACATTGCAATTATCCAACTGAGAATGAGTAGTAATCTGAATTACCAAAGTACTGTTCTGGTAGGATTTTGTCTCATTTCATCATATCTTAGATTTGATATTTTTTTAATTAGGGGGACCTCCTTTTCACTGCATGTTATTCTAGTCTTGGGCTCCCAAAACTATTTCTCGGTAACATTTCATTCTTTTCTTGGGTTTGGCACAGGCACAGTTAATATGATTATACTTTGAAGAATGCTAATTCTAGGGAATAGGTACTTTGGCACCTATTGGAACTGCCCTGATGGTGAGGAGGAGTCCAGTTCAGGGATGGGTGGCAAAGAATTAATTTGACACTTATTTTCAAAAGCTTATCTGATATTTTTGCTACTGCTACATTTAAATATACCATCTGGTTCGGAGAAAACTCCTAACACAGGCCACATGGCTCAGTGCAGAAGAAATCTTCAGGTACCAAGAATATGTACAGTGTAGCTAAAGAAAAGTTCTTGAATATGAACCCAGCTCCTCATAGGTGAACAGGAAGCAAAGTGTTAAAAAGAAACCCAACTTTTTCGAATGGAGTTAATATAATACTGTATATAAGTTTTTTCTCTTAAAACAATTCTCCATCCTTCAGCACCATATTTGTAAGCTTTTTATCATTCATAATCAAGTGAATGAAAACTTTCTCCCACCACGGTCCAGCCTTCCAACACTAAGGATGTTTTTAAAGAAGTTCCAAATTTGTTTGATAAGAACTTCGACTACACAGTGTAAGAACACCCTTTCCATTCAAATCTTTGATAACACACAAAACTAAGCACCACATGAGAGATATTGAGCACCTCCATTTCCTACCAACTTCAATCAGAAAGGAGGGTACTCATCAACTCAGTAGACCCAAGAAAATGTTTTTGCACAAAAGAAAAATGACTTTTCCAGCACATTTAATTCCAAGGGTGTCACAATAGCTTTTCCTCCTATGGCATGAATCCTAGTCAAATTATGCGGTGATTATTCTATTTCAGCTCCTGCATTGAATATGCAGTTTTATTGCTCAAAAAGTAACACTTTCTTATTGAATGTAAAAAAAAAATAAAGAAAGGAGAATAATTTTTGGCTTATTGTATATTGCTGCTGTGAAGATGTAGGCTACCATTTTAGATGTCCAGTTAGAGCAAAAAAATGTTGGTTCCTGTCTTGGTTGCAACCAGGACAGATTAAATGCATTTAAGAAATTAAACTTTTCCTCCTATTCTTTTGAGTAAATGCTTTCCGTCTGTAATATGTTAACTCTTTAGTAGTTCCAGTGATATGTATAGAATGACACATTGTCATGGTTTAACCCCAGTTGGCAGCTAAGCCCAACACAGCCACTCGCTCACTCCCCACTGGTGAGATGGAGGAGAGAGTAGGAAGGGTGAAAGTTAAAAAAAAATGTGGTTTGAGATAAAGACAGCTTAATAGGGAAAACAAAACTTGTACATGCAAGCAAAGCAGAATAAGGAGTTAATTCATTACAGCAGGTGTTCAGCCATCTCCAGGAAAGCAGACCATCATCATGTGTGATGCTTGCTTGGAAAGACAAGCACCATCACTCTGAACATCCCCCACTTCCTTCTTCTGCTCCTAGCTTTCTGTTCTCAGCATGACTTTATATGGTGTGGAATATCCCTTTGTTCAGCTGGGATCAGCTATCCTGGCTGTTTCTTCTCCCAGTTTTTTGTGCACCTCAGCCTGCTCTCTGGTGCAGATGTATGCGAAGCAGAAAAGATCTTGACTCTGTATGACAACTGCTTAGCAATAACTAAAACATCCTAGAATTATCAACACTGTTTTGGGCACAAATCCAAAACATAGCCCATGCCAGCTATTATGAAGAAAATTAACTCTACCCCAGCCAAAACCAGCATACATTTGTAGCCAGTGTGACTCAGTCTGGTTAGTATACTCTCTGTTGTGAATGGAAGGGTGGCAATGACCTGGGACTAAATGAACATCCATTATTCCTTACCAGTGAACAGAAAAATTTCTATTAATGTGTGCTTAAAATAATAAAACACAAGTAGAAACTTAAATCAACAGCCCTTGAATACCTAAATATATATATAATATATACCTAAATAATAAAATA